>JABXNX010000302.1:0-18649 GCA_014843695.1 Archivesica marissinica | reverse complement strand
AACAATCAATGAGTCATCACGCCGTACACTCAACAATCAATGAGCAGTGAGTCATCACGCCGTACATTCAACAATCAATGAGTCATCACGCCGTACACTCAACAATCAATGAGCAGTGAGTCATCACGCCGTACATTCAACAATCAATGAGTCCTCACGTCGTACTCTCAACAATCAATGAGACATAACGCCGTACACTCAACAATCAATGAGTCCTCACGCAGTACTCTCAACAATCCATGCGTCCTCACGCAGTACACTCAACAATCAATGAGTCCTCACGCAGTACTCTCAACAATCCATGCGTCAAAGCCGTACACTCAACAATCAAAGAGTCACACGCCGTACATTCAACAATCAATGAGTCCTCACGTCGTACTCTCAACAATCAATGAGTCATCACGCCGTACACTCAACAATCAATGAGTCATCACGCCGTAATTCAACAATCAATGAGCAGTGAGTCATCACGCCGTACATTCAACAATCAATGAGTCCTCACGTCGTACTCTCAACAATCAATGAGTCATCACGCCGTACACTCAACAATCAATGAGTCATCACGCCGTACAATCAACATCAATGAGCAGTGAGTCATCACGCGTACATTCAACAATCATGAGTCATCACGTCGTACTCTCAACAATCAAGGAGTCATCACGCCGTACACTCAACAATCAATGAGTCATCACGCCGTACATTCAACAATCAATGAGTCCTCACGTCGTACTCTCAACAATCAATGAGTCATCACGCCGTACATTCAACAATCAATGAGCAGTGAGTCATCACGCCGTACATTCAACAATCAATGAGTCCTCACGCCGTACTCTCAATAATCAATGAGTCCTCACGCCGTACTCGCGGAATGTCATTGGTTCTATCTACCAGGGGGCTTGCAGAATGTCGTTGGTTCTATCCACCAGGGGGCATGTGGAATGTCGCTGGTTCTATCCACCAGGGGGCATGTGGAATGTCGTTGGTTCTATCCACCAGGGGGCTTGCAGAATGTCGTTGGTTCTATCCACCAGGGGGCTTGCGGAATGTCGTTGGTTCTATCCATCAGGGGGCTTGCGGAATGTCGTTGGTTCTATCCATCAGGGGGCTTGCGGAATGTCGCTGGTTCTATACACCAGGGGGCTTGTGGAATGTCGCTGGTTCTATCCACCAGGGGGCTTGCGGAATGTCGTTGGTTCTATCCACCAGGGGGCTTGCGGAATGTCGCTGGTTCTATACACCAGGGGGCTTGTGGAATGTCGCTGGTTCTATCCACCAGGGGGCTTGCGGAATGTCGCTGGTTCTATCCATCAGGGGGCTTGCGGAATGTCGCTGGTTCTATCCACCAGGGGTCTTGCGGAATGTCGCTGGTTCTATCCATCAGGGGCTTGCGGAATGTCGCTGGTTCTATCCATCAGGGGGCTTGCAGAATGTCGCTGGTTCTATCCACCAGGGGCTTGCGGAATGTCGCTGGTTCTATCCATCAGGGGGCTTGCGGAATGTCGCTGGTTCTATCCACCAGCTGGCTTGCGGAATGTCGCTGGTTCTATCCACCAGGGGGCTTGCGGAATGTCGCTGGTTCTATCCACCAGGGGGCTTGCGGAATGTCGCTGGTTCTATCCATCAGGGGGCTTGCGGAATGTCGCTGGTTCTATCCACCAGGGGGCTTGCGGAATGTCGCTGGTTCTATCCACCAGCTGGCTTGCGGAATGTCGCTGGTTCTATCCATCAGGGGGCTTGTGGAATGTCGCTGGTTCTATCCATCAGGGGGCTTGTGGAATGTCGCTGGATCTATCCACCAGGGGGCTTGTGGAATGTCGCTGGTTCTATCCATCAGGGGGCTTGTGGAATGTCGCTGGATCTATCCACCAGGGGGCTTGTGGAATGTCGTTGGTTCTATCCATAATCCACCAGGGGGCTTGCGGAATGTCGCTGGTTCTATCCACCAGGGGGCTTGTGGAATGTCGCTGGATCTATCCACCAGGGGGCTTGCGGAATGTCGCTGGTTCTATCCACCAGGGGGCTTGTGGAATGTCGCTGGATCTATCCACCAGGGGGCTTGTGGAATGTCGCTGGTTCTATCCACCAGGGGGCTTGCGGAATGTCGCTGTAGAACAGTATCAGTATAGTGGTTGTAGAACAGTATCAGTATAGTGGTTGTAGAACAGTATCAGTATAGTGATTGTAGAACAGTATCAGTATAGTGGTTGTAGAACAGTATCAGTATAGTGATTGTAGAACAGTATCAGTATAGTGGTTGTAGAACAGTATCAGTATAGTGATTGTAGAACAGTATCAGTATAGTGATTGTGGTACAGTATCAGTATAGTGGTTGTAGAACAGTAAACAGTATCAGTATAGTGGTTGTAGAACAGTATCAGTATAGTGGTTGTAGAACAGTATCAGTATAGTGGTTGTAGAACAGTATCAGTATAGTGATTGTAGAACAGTATCAGTATAGTGGTTGTGGTACAGTATCAGTATAGTGGTTGCAGAACAGTATCAGTATAGTGATTGTAGAACAGTATCAGTATAGTGGTTGTAGAACAGTATCAGTATAGTGGTTGTGGTACAGTATCAGTATAGTGATTGTAGAACAGTATCAGTATAGTGGTTGTAGAACAGTATCAGTATAGTGATTGCAGAACAGTATTAGTATAGTGATTGTAGAACAGTATCAGGATAGTGATTGTGGTACAGTATCAGTATAGTGAGTGTAGAACAGTATCAGTATAGTGATTATAGAACAGTATCAGTATAGTGATTGTGGTACAGTATCATTATAGTGATTGTAGACCAGTATCAGTATAGTGGTTGTAGAACAGTATCAGTATAGTGGTTGTGGTACAGTATCAGTATAGTGATTGTAGAACAGTATCAGTATAGTGATTGTGGTACAGTATCAGTATAGTGATTATGGTACAGTATCAGTATAGTGGTTGTGTACACTATCAGTATAGTGGTTGTAGAACACTATCAGTATAGTGGTTGTGGTATAGTATCAGTATAGTGATTGTGGTACAGTATCAGTATAGTGATTGTGGTACAGGATATAGTATCAGGATATAGATTGTGGTACAGTATCAGGATAGTGATTGTGGTACAGAGTACAGTATCAGGATAGTGATTGTGGTACAGGATATAGTAACAGGATAGTGATTGTGGTACAGGATATAGTAACAGGATAGTGATTGTGGTACAGGATATAGTAACAGGATAGTGATTGTGGTACAGGATATAGTAACAGGATAGTGATTGTGGTACAGGATATAGTAACAGGATAGTGATTGTGGTACAGGGTACAGTATCAGGATAGTGATTGTGGTACAGAGTACAGTATCAGGATAGTGATTGTGGTACAGGATATAGTAACAGGATAGTGATTGTGTTACAGAGTACAGTATCAGGATAGTGATTGTGGTACAGTATCAGTATAGTGGTTGTAGAACAGTATCAGTATAGTGATTGTAGAACAGTATCAGTATAGTGATTGTGGTACAGTATCAGTATAGTGATTGTGGTACAGTATCAGTATAGTGGTTGTAGAACAGTATCAGTATAGTGATTGTAGAACAGTATCAGTATAGTGGTTGTAGAACAGTATCAGTATAGTGATTGTGGTACATTATCAGTATAGTGGTTGTAGAACAGTATCAGTATAGTGATTGTGGTACAGTATCAGTATAGTGGTTGTAGAACAGTATCAGTATAGTGATTGTGGTACAGTATCAGTATAGTGGTTGTAGAACAGTAACAGTATAGTGATTGTGGTTCAGTATAGTGGTTGTAGAACAGTATCAGTATAGTGATTGTAGAACAGTATCAGTATAGTGGTTGTAGAACAGTATCAGTATAGTGGTTGTAGTACAGTATCAGTATAGTGGTTGTAGAACAGTATCAGTATAGTGGTTGTAGAACAGTATCAGTATAGTGGTTGTAGAACAGTATCAGTATAGTGGTTGTAGAACAGTATCAGTATAGTGGTTGTAGAACAGTATCAGTATAGTGGTTGTAGAACAGTATCAGTATAGTGGTTGTAGAACAGTATCAGTATAGTGGTTGTAGAACAGTATCAGTATAGTGGTTGTAGAACAGTATCAGTATAGTGGTTGTAGAACAGTATCAGTATAGTGGTTGTAGAACAGTATCAGTATAGTGGTTGTAGAACAGTATCAGTATAGTGGTTGCAGAACAGTATCAGTATAGTGATTGTAGAACAGTATCAGTATAGTGGTTGTAGAACAGTATCAGTATAGTGGTTGTGGTACAGTATCAGTATAGTGATTGTAGAACAGTATCAGTATAGTGGTGTAGAACAGTATCAGTATAGTGATTGCAGAACAGTATTAGTATAGTGATTGTAGAACAGTATCAGGATAGTGATTGTGGTACAGTATCAGTATAGTGAGTGTAGAACAGTATCAGTATAGTGATTATAGAACAGTATCAGTATAGTGATTGTGGTACAGTATCATTATAGTGATTGTAGAACAGTATCAGTATAGTGGTTGTAGAACAGTATCAGTATAGTGGTTGTGGTACAGTATCAGTATAGTGATTGTAGAACAGTATCAGTATAGTGATTGTGGTACAGTATCAGTATAGTGATTATGGTACAGTATCAGTATAGTGGTTGTGTACACATCAGTATAGTGGTTGTAGAACACTATCAGTATAGTGGTTGTGGTATAGTATCAGTATAGTGATTGTGGTACAGTATCAGTATAGTGATTGTGTTACAGTACAGGATATAGTATCAGGATATAGATTGTGGTACAGATATAGTACAGATAGTGATTGTGGTACAGGATATAGTAACAGGATAGTGATTGTGGTACAGAGTACAGTATCAGGATAGTGATTGTGGTACAGGATATAGTAACAGGATAGTGATTGTACAGGTATTGTGGTACAGGATATATCAGTACAGGATAGTGATTGTGGTACAGATATAGTATAGTATTGTACAGGTATAGTAACAGGATAGTGATTGTGGTACAGTACAGTATCAGGAGTATCAGATATAGTAACAGATAGTGATTGTGGTACAGTAGTACAGTATAGGATAGTATTGTGTACAGGATATAGTAACAGATAGTGATAGTGATTGTGGTACAGAGTACAGTATCAGGATAGTGGATGTGAAGAGTACAGGTTACGTGATATGTACAGTATCAGTATAGTGTTGTGGTACAGGATATAGTAACAGGATAGTGTTGTGGTTACAGAGTACAGTATCAGGATAGTGATTGTGGGTACAGATATTGTAGACCGGATAGTGTTGTTTACCGAGTACAGTATCAGTATAGTGGTTGTGGTACAGTATCAGTATAGTGGTTGTAGAACAGTATCAGATAGTGGATTGTAGAACAGTATCAGTATATGTGATTGTGGTACAGTATCATATATAGTGTATTGTGTTACAGTATATCAGTATAGTGTTTTTTGTAGAACAGTATCAGTATGTGATTGTAGAACAGTATCATATAGTGGTTGTATCAGTATAGTGGTTATAGAACAGTATCAGTATAGTGATACAGTAGTACAGTATCAGTATAGTGGTTGTAGTGGATTGTGGGACAGTATCAGTATAGTGGTGTGGTACAGTATATAGTACAGGATAGTGAACAGTATCAGTATAGTGGTTGTGGTACAGTATCAGTATAGTGATGTGGTACAGTATCAGTATAGTGGTTGTAGAACAGTATCAGTATAGTGGTTGTAGAACAGTATCAGTATAGTGATTGTAGAACAGTATCAGTATAGTGGTTGTAGAACAGTATCAGTATAGTGATTGTAAACAGTATCAGTATAGTGGTTGTAGAACAGTATCAGTATAGTGGTTGTGGTACAGTATCAGTATAGTGATTGTAGAACAGTATCAGTATAGTGGTTGTAGAACAGTATCAGTATAGTGGTTGTAGAACAGTATCAGTATAGTGGTTGTAGAACAGTATCAGTATAGTGGTTGTAGTACATACAGTATGTATAGTGGTTGTAGAACAGTATCAGTATAGTGGGTGTAGAAACAGTATCAGTATAGTGGTTGTGGTACAGTATCAGTATAGTGGTTGTAGAACAGTATCAGTAGTGATGTAGAACAGTATCAGTATAGTGGTTGTAGAAGTATCAGTATAGTGAGGTTAGTGATATCAGTATAGTGGTTGTAGAACAGTATCAGTATAGTGATTGTAGAACAGTATCAGTATAGTGATTGTGTATCAGTATAGTGGTACAGTATCAGTATATTGTATCGTGGTAGAACAGTATCAGTAGTGGTTGTAGAACAGTATCAGTATAGTGGTTGTAGAACAGTATCAGTATAGTGATTGTAGACAGTATCAGTATCAGTATAGTGGTTGTTGGTAGAACAGTATCAGTATAGTGGTTGTAGAACAGTATCAGTATAGGTTGTAGAACAGTATCAGTATAGTGGTTGTGGTACAGTATCAGTATAGTGATTGTGAACAGTATCAGTATAGTGGTTGTAGAACAGTATCAGTATAGTGATTGCAGAACAGTATTAGATAGTGGTTGTAGAACAGTAGTGATTGTGGTACAGTATGAGTGTAGAACTATCAGTATAGTGATTAGAACAGTATCAGTATAGATTGTAGAACAGTACCAGTATAGTGGTTGTAGAACAGTATCAGTATAGTGGTTGTAGAACAGTATCAGTATAGTGGTTGTAGAACAGTATCAGTATAGTGATTGTAGAACAGTATCAGTATAGTGGTTGGGTACAGTATCAGTATAGTGATTGTAGAACAGTATCAGTATAGTGGTTTTAGAACAGTATCAGGATAGTGATGGTGGTACAGAGACAGTATCAGGATAGTGATTGTGGTACAGGATATAGTAACAGGATAGTGATTGTGGTACAGGATATAGTAACAGGATAGTGATTGTAGTACAGGATATAGTAACAAAAAAAACAACAAAAAACAAAAGTAACAGGATAGTGATTGTGGTACAGAATACAGTAACAGGATAGTGATTGTGGTACAGAATACAGTAACAGATAGTGATTGTGGTACAGAGTACAGTATCAGAATAGTGATTGTGCAGGATAGTGATTGTGTACAGAGTACAGTATCAGGATAGTGATTGTGGTACAGAGTACAGTATCAGGATAGTGATTGTGGTACAGGATATAGTAACAGGATAGTGATTGTGGTACAGGATATAGTAACAGGATAGTGATTGTGGTACAGAGTATAGTATCAGCATAGTGATTGTGGTACAGGATATAGTAACAGGATAGTGATTGTGGTACAGAGTACAGTATCAGGATAGTGATTGTGGTACAGAGTACAGAATGAGGATAGTGATTGTGGTACAGTATCAGTATAGTGGTTGTAGAACAGTATCAGTATAGTGATTGTAGAACAGTATCAGTATAGTGATTGTGGTACAGTATCAGTATAGTGATTGTGGTACAGTATCAGTATAGTGGTTGTAGTACAGTATCAGTATAGTGATTGTAGAACAGTATCAGTATAGTGGTTGTAGAACAGTATCAGTATAGTGATTGTGGTACATATCAGTATAGTGGTGGTACAGAATCAGATATGATAGTGGTACAGTATCAGTATAGTGATTGTAGAACAGTATCAGTATAGTGATTGTAGAACAGTATCAGTATAGTGATTGTAGAACAGTATCAGTATAGTGGTGTAGAACAGTACAGCATAGTGATTGTAGAACAGTATCAGTATAGTGATTGTAGAACAGTATCAGTATAGAGATTGTAGAACAGTATCATATAGTGGTTGTAGAACAGTATCAGTATAGTGATGTAGAACAGTATCAGTATAGTGGTTGTGGTACAGTATCAGTATAGTGATTGTAGAACAGTATCAGTATAGTGGTTGTAGAACAGTATCAGTATAGTGGTTGTAGTACAGTATCAGTATAGTGATTGTAGAACAGTATCAGTATAGTGGTTGTGGTACAGTATCAGTATAGTGATTGTAGTACAGTATCAGTATAGTGGTTGTAGAACAGTATCAGTATAGTGGTTGTAGAACAGTATCAGTATAGTGGTTGTAGAACAGTATCAGTATAGTGGTTGTAGAACAGTATCAGTATAGTGGTTGTAGAACAGTATCAGTATAGTGGTTGTAGAACAGTATCAGTATAGTGGTTGTAGAACAGTATCAGTATAGTGGTTGTAGAACAGTATCAGTATAGTGGTTGTAGAACAGTATCAGTATAGTGGTTGTAGAACAGTATTAGTATAGTGGTTGTATAACAGTATCAGTATAGTGGTTGTAGAACAGTATCAGTATAGTGATTGTAGAACAGTATCAGTATAGTGGTTGTAGAACAGAATCAGGATAGTGATTGTAGAACAGTATCAGTATAGTGGTTGTAGAACAGTATCAGTATAGTGATTGTGGTACAGTATCAGTATAGTGATTGTAGAACAGTATCAGTATAGTGGTTGTGGTACAGTATCAGTATAGTGGTTGTGGTACAGTATCAGTATAGTGATTGTAGAACAGTATCAGTATAGTGGTTGTAGAACAGTATCAGTATAGTGGTTGTAGAACAGTATCAGTATAGTGGTTGTGGTACAGTATCAGTATATTGATCGTGGTACAGTATCAGTATAGTGGTTGTAGAACAGTATCAGTATAGTGGTTGTAGAACAGTATCAGTATAGTGATTGTAGAACAGTATCAGTATAGTGGTTGTAGAAGAGTAGCAGCATAGTGGTTGTGGTACAGTATCAGTATAGTGATTGTAGAACAGTATCAGTATAGTGGTTGTAGAACAGTATCATTATAGTGGTTGTAGAACAGTATCAGTATAGTGATTGTAGAACAGTAGCAGCATAGTGGTTGTGGTACAGTATCAGTATAGTGATTGTAGAACAGTACCAGTATAGTGGTTTTAGAACAGTATCAGTATAGTGATTGCAGAACAGTATTAGTATAGTGATTGTAGCACAGTATCAGGATAGTGATTGTTGTACAGTATCAGTATAGTGAGTGTAGAACAGTATCAGTATAGTGATTATAGAACAGTATCAGTATAGTGATTGTGGTACAGTATCAGTATAGTGATTGTGGTACAGACAGATATAGAACAGACAGATAGTGTTGTGACAGTACAGAAAGAACAGTATCAGTATAGTGGTTGTAGAACAGTATCAGTATAGTGGTTGTAGAACAGTATCAGTATAGTGGTTGTAGAACAGTATCAGTATAGTGGTTGTAGAACAGTATCAGTATAGTGACAAACAAAAAAGAACAGTATCAGGATAGTGATTGTGGTACAGTATCAGTATAGTGAGTGTAGAACAGTATCAGTATAGTGATTGCAGAACAGTATTAGTATAGTGATTGTAGAACAGTATCAGGATAGTGATTGTGGTACAGTATCAGTATAGTGAGTGTAGAACAGTATCAGTATAGTGATTATAGAACAGTATCAGTATAGTGATTGTGGTACAGTATCAGTATAGTGATTGTAGAACAGTATCAGTATAGTGGTTGTAGAACAGTATCAGTATAGTGGTTGTAGAACAGTATCAGTATAGTGATTGTGGTACAGTATCAGTATAGTGATTGTAGAACAGTATCAGTATAGTGGTTGTGGTACAGTATCAGTATAGTGGTTGTGGTACAGTATCAGTATAGTGATTGTAGAACAGTATCAGTATAGTGGTTGTAGAACAGTATCAGTATAGTGGTTGTAGAACAGTATCAGTATAGTGGTTGTGGTACAGTATCAGTATATTGATCGTGGTACAGTATCAGTATATTGGTTGTAGAACAGTATCAGTATAGTGGTTGTAGAACAGTATCAGTATAGTGATTGTAGAACAGTATCAGTATAGTGGTTGTAGAACAGTATCAGTATAGTGATTGTAGAACAGTATCAGTATAGTGGTTGTAGAAAGTATCAGTATAGTGTTGAGAACAGTATTAGATAGTGATTGTAAACAGTATCAGTATAGTGGTTGTAGAACAGTATCAGTATAGTGATTGTAGAACAGTATCAGTATAGTGATTGTAGAACAGTATCAGTATAGTGATTGTAGAACAGTATCAGTATAGTGGTTGTAGAACAGTATCAGTATAGTGATTGTGGTACAGTATCAGTATAGTGATTGTAGAACAGTATCAGTATAGTGGTTGTGGTACAGTATCAGTATAGTGGTTGTAGTACAGTATCAGTATAGTGATTGTAGAACAGTATCAGTATAGTGATTGTAGAACAGTATCAGTATAGTGATTGTAGAACAGTATCAGTATAGTGGTTGTGGAACAGTATCAGTATAGTGATTGTAGAACAGTATCAGTATAGTGGTTGTAGAACAGTATCAGTATAGTGATTGTAGAACAGTATCAGTATAGTGGTTGTAGAACAGTATCAGTATAGTGGTTGTAGAACAGTATCAGTATAGTGGTTGTATAACAGTATCAGTATAGTGGTTGTAGAACAGTATCAGTATAGTGATTGTAGAACAGTATCAGTATAGTGGTTGTAGAACAGTATCAGTATAGTGATTGTAGAACAGTATCAGTATAGTGGTTGTAGAACAGTATCAGTATAGTGATTGTGGTACAGTATCAGTATAGTGATTGTAGAACAGTATCAGTATAGTGGTTGTGGTACAGTATCAGTATAGTGGTTGTGGTACAGTATCAGTATAGTGATTGTAGAACAGTATCAGTATAGTGGTTGTAGAACAGTATCAGTATAGTGGTTGTAGAACAGTATCAGTATAGTGGTTGTAGAACAGTATCAGTATAGTGATTGTAGAACAGTATCAGTATAGTGGTTGTAGAACAGTATCAGTATAGTGGTTGTAGAACAGTATCAGTATAGTGATTGTAGAACAGTATCAGTATAGTGGTTGAGAAAGTACAGCATAGTGTTGTGACAGTATCAGATAGTGATTGTAGAACAGTATCAGTATAGTGGTTGTAGAACAGTATCATTATAGTGGTTGTAGAACAGTATCAGTATAGTGATTGTAGAACAGTAGCAGCATAGTGGTTGTGGTACAGTATCAGTATAGTGATTGTAGAACAGTATCAGTATAGTGGTTTTAGAACAGTATCAGTATAGTGATTGTAAGAGACAGTATCAGGATAGTGATTGTGGTACAGTATCAGTATAGTGATGTAGAACAGTATCAGTATAGTGGTTGTAGAACAGTATCAGTATAGTGATTGTAGTACAGTATCAGTATAGTGGTTGTGGTACAGTATCAGTATAGTGGTTGTGGTACAGTATCAGTATAGTGGTTGTGGTACAGTATCAGTATAGTGGTTGTAGAACAGTATCAGTATAGTGGTTGTAGAACAGTATCAGTATAGTGGTTGTAGAACAGTATCAGTATAGTGGTTGTAGAACAGTATCAGTATAGTGGTTGTAGTACAGTATCAGTATAGTGGTTGTGGTACAGTATCAGTATAGTGATTGTGGTACAGTATCAGTATAGTGATTGTGGTACAGTATCAGTATAGTGATTGTAGAACAGTATCAGTATAGTGGTTGTAGAACAGTATCAGGATAGTGATTGTGGTACAGTATCAGTATAGTGAGTGTAGAACAGTATCAGTATAGTGATTATAGAACAGTATCAGTATAGTGATTGTGGTACAGTATCAGTATAGTGATTGTAGAACAGTATCAGTATAGTGGTTGTAGAACAGTATCAGTATAGTGGTTGTAGAACAGTATCAGTATAGTGATTGTGGTACAGTATCAGTATAGTGATTGTAGAACAGTATCAGTATAGTGGTTGTGGTACAGTATCAGTATAGTGGTTGTGGTACAGTATCAGTATAGTGATTGTAGAACAGTATCAGTATAGTGGTTGTAGAACAGTATCAGTATAGTGGTTGTAGAACAGTATCAGTATAGTGGTTGTGGTACAGTATCAGTATATTGATCGTGGTACAGTATCAGTATATTGGTTGTAGAACAGTATCAGTATAGTGGTTGTAGAACAGTATCAGTATAGTGATTGTAGAACAGTATCAGTATAGTGGTTGTGGTACAGTATCAGTATAGTGATTGTGGTACAGTATCAGTATAGTGATTGTGGTACAGGATATAGTATCAGGATAGTGATTGTGGTACAGTATCAGGATAGTGATTGTGGTACAGAGTACAGTATCAGGATAGTGATTGTGGTACAGAGTATAGTAACAGGATAGTGATTGTGGTACAGAGTACAGTATCAGGATAGTGATTGTGGTACAGAGTACAGTATCAGGATAGTGATTGTGGTACAGAGTACAGTATCAGGATAGTGATTGTGGTACAGAGTACAGTATCAGGATAGTGATTGTGGTACAGAGTACAGTATCAGGATAGTGATTGTGGTACAGAGTACAGTATCAGGATAGTGATTGTGGTACAGGATATAGTAACAGGATAGTGATTGTGTTACAGAGTACAGTATCAGCATAGTGATTGTGGTACAGTATCAGTATAGTGGTTGTAGAACAGTATCAGTATAGTGATTGTAGAACAGTATCAGTATAGTGATTGTGGTACAGTATCAGTATAGAGATTGTGGTACAGTATCAGTATAGTGGTTGTAGAACAGTATCAGTATAGTGATTGTAGAACAGTATCAGTATAGTGGTTGTAGAAAAGTATCAGTATAGTGATTGTGGTACATTATCAGTATAGTGGTTGTAGAACGGTATCAGTATAGTGGTTGTGGTACAGTATCAGTATAGTGGTTGTAGAACAGTATCAGTATAATGGTTGTGGTACAGTATCAGTATAGTGGTTGTAGTACAGTAACAGTATAGTGATTGTGGTTCAGTATAGTGGTTGTAGAACAGTATCAGTATAGTGATTGTAGAACAGTATCAGTATAGTGGTTGTAGAACAGTATCAGTATAGTGGTTGTAGAACAGTATCAGTATAGTGGTTGTAGAACAGTATCAGTATAGTGGTTGTAGAACAGTATCAGTATAGTGGTTGTAGAACAGTATCAGTATAGTGGTTGTAGAACAGTATCAGTATAGTGGTTGTAGAACAGTATTAGTATAGTGGTTGTATAACAGTATCAGTATAGTGGTTGTAGAACAGTATCAGTATAGTGATTGTAGAACAGTATCAGTATAGTGGTTGTAGAACAGTATCAGGATAGTGATTGTAGAACAGTATCAGTATAGTGGTTGTAGAACAGTATCAGTATAGTGATTGTGGTACAGTATCAGTATAGTGATTGTAGAACAGTATCAGTATAGTGGTTGTGGTACAGTATCAGTATAGTGGTTGTGGTACAGTATCAGTATAGTGATTGTAGAACAGTATCAGTATAGTGGTTGTAGAACAGTATCAGTATAGTGGTTGTAGAACAGTATCAGTATAGTGGTTGTGGTACAGTATCAGTATATTGATCGTGGTACAGTATCAGTATAGTGGTTGTAGAACAGTATCAGTATAGTGGTTGTAGAACAGTATCAGTATAGTGATTGTAGAACAGTATCAGTATAGTGGTTGTAGAAGAGTAGCAGCATAGTGGTTGTGGTACAGTATCAGTATAGTGATTGTAGAACAGTATCAGTATAGTGGTTGTAGAACAGTATCATTATAGTGGTTGTAGAACAGTATCAGTATAGTGATTGTAGAACAGTAGCAGCATAGTGGTTGTGGTACAGTATCAGTATAGTGATTGTAGAACAGTACCAGTATAGTGGTTTTAGAACAGTATCAGTATAGTGATTGCAGAACAGTATTAGTATAGTGATTGTAGCACAGTATCAGGATAGTGATTGTTGTACAGTTATCAGTATAGTGAGTGTAGAACAGTATCAGTATAGTGATTGTGGTACAGTATCAGTATAGTGATTGTGGTACAGTATCAGTATAGTGGTTGTAGAACAGTATCAGTATAGTGGTTGTGGTACAGTATCAGTATAGTGGTTGTAGAACAGTATCAGTATAGTGGTTGTAGAACAGTATCAGTATAGTGGTTGTAGAACAGTATCAGTATAGTGGTTGTAGAACAGTATCAGTATAGTGGTTGTAGAACAGTATCAGTATAGTGGTTGTAGAACAGTATCAGTATAGTGGTTGTAGAACAGTATTAGTATAGTGATTGTATAACAGTATCAGTATAGTGGTTGTAGAACAGTATCAGTATAGTGATTGTAGAACAGTATCAGTATAGTGATTGTAGAACAGTATCAGGATAGTGATTGTAGAACAGTATCAGTATAGTGGTTGTAGAACAGTATCAGTATAGTGATTGTGGTACAGTATCAGTATAGTGATTGTAGAACAGTATCAGTATAGTGGTTGTGGTACAGTATCAGTATAGTGGTTGTGGTACAGTATCAGTATAGTGATTGTAGAACAGTATCAGTATAGTGGTTGTAGAACAGTATCAGTATAGTGGTTGTAGAACAGTATCAGTATAGTGGTTGTGGTACAGTATCAGTATATTGATCGTGGTACAGTATCAGTATAGTGGTTGTAGAACAGTATCAGTATAGTGGTTGTAGAACAGTATCAGTATAGTGATTGTAGAACAGTATCAGTATAGTGGTTGTAGAAGAGTAGCAGCATAGTGGTTGTGGTACAGTATCAGTATAGTGATTGTAGAACAGTATCAGTATAGTGGTTGTAGAACAGTATCATTATAGTGGTTGTAGAACAGTATCAGTATAGTGATTGTAGAACAGTAGCAGCATAGTGGTTGTGGTACAGTATCAGTATAGTGATTGTAGAACAGTATCAGTATAGTGGTTGTAGAACAGTATCAGTATAGTGATTGCAGAACAGTATCAGTATAGTGATTGTAGAACAGTATCAGGATAGTGATTGTGGTACAGTTATCAGTATAGTGATTGTAGAACAGTATCAGTATAGTGATTATAGAACAGTATCAGTATAGTGATTGTGGTACAGTATCAGTATAGTGATTGTGGTACAGTATCAGTATAGTGGTTGTAGAACAGTATCAGTATAGTGGTTGTGGTACAGTATCAGTATAGTGGTTGTAGAACAGTATCAGTATAGTGGTTGTAGAACAGTATCAGTATAGTGGTTGTAGAACAGTATCAGTATAGTGATTGTAGAACAGTATCAGTATAGTGGTTGTAGAACAGTATCAGTATAGTGATTGCAGAACAGTATTAGTGTAGTGATTGTAGAACAGTATCAGGATAGTGATTGTGGTACAGTATCAGTATAGTGAGTGTAGAACAGTATCAGTATAGTGATTGCAGAACAGTATCAGTATAGTGATTGTAGAACAGTATCAGGATAGTGATTGTGGTACAGTATCAGTATAGTGATTGTAGAACAGTATCAGTATAGTGATTATAGAACAGTATCAGTATAGTGATTGTGGTACAGTATCAGTATAGTGATTGTAGAACAGTATCAGTATAGTGGTTGTAGAACAGTATCAGTATAGTGGTTGTAGAACAGTATCAGTATAGTGATTGTGGTACAGTATCAGTATAGTGATTGTAGAACAGTATCAGTATAGTGGTTGTGGTACAGTATCAGTATAGTGGTTGTGGTACAGTATCAGTATAGTGATTGTAGAACAGTATCAGTATAGTGGTTGTAGAACAGTATCAGTATAGTGGTTGTAGAACAGTATCAGTATAGTGGTTGTGGTACAGTATCAGTATATTGATCGTGGTACAGTATCAGTATATTGGTTGTAGAACAGTATCAGTATAGTGGTTGTAGAACAGTATCAGTATAGTGATTGTAGAACAGTATCAGTATAGTGGTTGTAGAACAGTATCAGTATAGTGATTGTAGAACAGTATCAGTATAGTGGTTGTAGAAGAGTATCAGTATAGTGGTTGTAGAACAGTATTAGTATAGTGGTTGTATAACAGTATCAGTATAGTGGTTGTAGAACAGTATCAGTATAGTGATTGTAGAACAGTATCAGTATAGTGGTTGTAGAACAGTATCAGGATAGTGATTGTAGAACAGTATCAGTATAGTGGTTGTAGAACAGTATCAGTATAGTGATTGTGGTACAGTATCAGTATAGTGATTGTAGAACAGTATCAGTATAGTGGTTGTGGTACAGTATCAGTATAGTGGTTGTGGTACAGTATCAGTATAGTGATTGTAGAACAGTATCAGTATAGTGGTTGTAGAACAGTATCAGTATAGTGGTTGTAGAACAGTATCAGTATAGTGGTTGTGGTACAGTATCAGTATATTGATCGTGGTACAGTATCAGTATAGTGGTTGTAGAACAGTATCAGTATAGTGGTTGTAGAACAGTATCAGTATAGTGATTGTAGAACAGTATCAGTATAGTGGTTGTAGAAGAGTATCAGCATAGTGGTTGTGGTACAGTATCAGTATAGTGATTGTAGAACAGTATCAGTATAGTGGTTGTAGAACAGTATCATTATAGTGGTTGTAGAACAGTATCAGTATAGTGATTGTAGAACAGTAGCAGCATAGTGGTTGTGGTACAGTATCAGTATAGTGATTGTAGACAGTACCAGTATAGTGGTTTTAGAACAGTATCAGTATAGTGATTGCAGAACAGTATTAGTATAGTGATTGTAGCACAGTATCAGGATAGTGATTGTTGTACAGTTATCAGTATAGTGAGTGTAGAACAGTATCAGTATAGTGATTATAGA
Organism: Archivesica marissinica; assembly: GCA_014843695.1. NCBI lineage: Eukaryota > Metazoa > Mollusca > Bivalvia > Venerida > Vesicomyidae > Archivesica > Archivesica marissinica. The sequence continues at coordinate 2,033 of JABXNX010000302.1, read as the reverse complement.
ACAGTATCAGTATAGTGATTGTGGTACAGTATCAGTATAGTGATTGTGGTACAGTATCAGTATAGTGGTTGTAGAACAGTATCAGTATAGTGGTTGTGGTACAGTATCAGTATAGTGGTTGTAGAACAGTATCAGTATAGTGGTTGTAGAACAGTATCAGTATAGTGTTGTAGAACAGTATCAGTATAGTGGTTGTAGAACAGTATCAGTATAGTGGTTGTAGAACAGTATCAGTATAGTGATTGCAGAACAGTATCAGTATAGTGATTGTAGAACAGTATCAGGATAGTGATTGTGGTACAGTATCAGTATAGTGAGTGTAGAACAGTATCAGTATAGTGATTGCAGAACAGTATTAGTATAGTGATTGTAGAACAGTATCAGGATAGTGATTGTGGTACAGTATCAGTATAGTGAGTGTAGAACAGTATCAGTATAGTGATATAGAACAGTATCAGTATAGTGATTGTGGTACAGTATCAGTATAGTGATTGTAGAACAGTATCAGTATAGTGGTTGTAGAACAGTATCAGTATAGTGGTTGTAGAACAGTATCAGTATAGTGATTGTAGTACAGTATCAGTATAGTGATTGTGGTACAGTATCAGTATAGTGATTGTGGTACAGTATCAGTATAGTGGTTGTGGTACAGTATCAGTATAGTGATTGTAGAACAGTATCAGTATAGTGGTTGTAGAACAGTATCAGTATAGTGATTGTAGAACAGTATCAGTATAGTGATTGTGGTACAGTATCAGTATAGTGATCGTAGTACAGTATCAGTATAGTGGTTGTAGAACAGTATCAGTATAGTGGTTGTGGTACAGTATCAGTATAGTGATTGTAGAACAGTATCAGTATAGTGGTTGTAGAACAGTATCAGTATAGTGATTGTAGAACAGTATCAGTATAGTGATTGTAGAACAGTATCAGCATAGTGATTGTGGTACAGTATCAGTATAGTGATTGTAGAACAGTATCAGTATAGTGATTGTAGAACAGTATCAGTATAGTGGTTGTGGTACAGTATCAGTATAGTGATTGTGGTACAGTATCAGTATAGTGATTGTAGAACAGTATCAGCATAGTGGTTGTGGTACAGTATCAGTATAGTGATTGTAGAACAGTATCAGTATAGTGGTTGTAGAACAGTATCAGGATAGTGATTGTGAGTATCAGATAGTGATTGTGACAGTATCAGGATAGTGATTGTGGTACAGTATCAGGATAGTGATTGTGGTACAGGATATAGTATCAGGATAGTGATTGTGGTACAGGATACAGTATCAGGATAGTGATTGTGGTACAGGATATAGTATCAGGATAGTGATTGTGGTACAGAGTATAGTATCAGGATAGTGATTGTGGTACAGGGTATAGTATCAGGATAGTGATTGTGGTACAGAGTACAGTATCAGGATAGTGATTGTGGTACAGAATATAGTATCAGGATAGTGATTGTGGTACAGAGTACAGTATCAGGATAGTGATTGTGGTACAGAGTACAGTATCAGGATAGTGATTGTGGTACAGAGTACAGTATCAGGATAGTGATTGTGGTACAGAGTACAGTATCAGGATAGTGATTGTGGTACAGAGTACAGTATCAGGATAGTGATTGTGGTACAGAGTACAGTATCAGGATAGTGATTGTGGTACAGGATATAGTAACAGGATAGTGATTGTGTTACAGAGTACAGTATCAGCATAGTGATTGTGGTACAGTATCAGTATAGTGGTTGTAGAACAGTATCAGTATAGTGATTGTAGAACAGTATCAGTATAGTGATTGTGGTACAATATCAGTATAGTGATTGTAGAACAGTATCAGTATAGTGATTGTAGAACAGTATCAGGATAGTGATTGTGGTACAGTATCAGTATAGTGATTGTGGTACAGTATCAGTATAGTGGTTGTAGAACAGTATCAGGATAGTGATTGTAGAACAGTATCAGATAGTGGTTGTAGAACAGTATCAGGATAGTGATTGTGGTACATTATCAGTATAGTGATTGTAGAACGGTATCAGTAT
>JABXNX010000301.1:0-18668 GCA_014843695.1 Archivesica marissinica | reverse complement strand
TACGCATGTTGTATGCCCAAGTTGTTGTAGACAATACGCCTGTTGTATGCCCGAGTTTTTGCAGCCAAAACGCCTGTTGTATGCCCGAGTTGTTGCAGAAAATACGCCTGTTGTATGCCCATGTTGTTGCAGAAAATACGTCTGTTGTATCCCGAGTTGTTGCAGAAAATACGCCTGTTGTATCCCCAAGTTGATGCAGACAATACGTCTGTTGTATCCCCAAGTTGTTGCAGACAATACGCCTGTTGTATCCCCAAGTTGTTATAGACAATACGCCTGTTGTATTCCCAAGTTGTTGCAAACAATACGCCTGTTGTATGCCCAAGTTGTTGCAGACAATACGTAGTGGTGATGCCCAAGGTGTAGGACAAACGCGTTGTTATGCCAAAGTTGTGCAACAATACGTCTTTGATAACCCAAGTTGTTGCAGACAATACGCATGTGTACCCCAAGTTGTTGTAGACAATACGCATGTGTATGCCCAAGTTGTGTAGACAATACGTCTGTTGTACCCGAGTTGTTGTAGACAATCGCTGTTGTATGCCCAAGTTGTTATAGACAATACGCCTGTTGTATGCCCAAGTTGTTGCAGAACAATACGCCTGTTGTATGCCCAAGTTGTTCTAGACAATACGCCTGTTGTATGCCCAAGTTGTTGTAGACAATACGCCTGTTGTATGCCCAAGTTGTTGCAGACAATACGCCTGTTGTATGCCCAAGTTGTTGCTGACAATACGCCTGTTGTATCCCCAAGTTGTTGCAGACAATAGGTCTGTTGTATGCCCAAGTTGTTGTAGAAAATACGCATGTTGTATGCCCAAGTTGTTGTAGACAATACGCCTGTTGTATGCCCAAGTTGTTGCAGACAATACGCCTGTTGTATGCCCAAGTTGTTGCTGACAATACGCCTGTTGTATCCCCAAGTTGTTGCAGACAATAGGTCTGTTGTATGCCCAAGTTGTTGTAGAAAATACGCATGTTGTATGCCCAAGTTGTTGTAGACAATACGCCTGTTGTATGCCCAAGTTGTTGCAGACAATACGCCTGTTGTATGCCCAAGTTGTTGCTGACAATACGCCTGTTGTATCCCCAAGTTGTTGCAGACAATAGGTCTGTTGTATGCCCAAGTTGTTGTAGACAATACGCATGTTGTATGCCCAAGTTGTTGTAGAAAATACGTATGTTGTATGCCCAAGTTGTTGCTGACAATACGCCTGTTGTATCTCCAAGTTGTTGCAGACAATACGTCTGTTGTATGCCCAAGTTGTTGTAGACAATACGCATGTTGTATGCCCAAGTTGTTGTAGACAATACGTCTGTTGTATCCCGAGTTGTTGTAGACAATACGCATGTTGTATGCCCAAGTTGTTGTAGACAATACGCCTGTTGTATGCCCGAGTTTTTGCAGCCAAAACGCCTGTTGTATGCCCGAGTTGTTGCAGAAAATACGCCTGTTGTATGCCCAAGTTGTTGCAGAAAATACGTCTGTTGTATCCCGAGTTGTTGCAGAAAATACGCCTGTTGTATCCCCAAGTTGTTGCAACAATACGCCTGTTGTATGCCCAAGTTGTTGCAGACAATACGTCTGTTGTATGCCCAAGTTGTTGTAGACAATACGCCTGTTGTATGCCCAAGTTGTTGTAGACAATACGCCTGTTGTATCCCAAGTTGTTGTAGACAATACGCCTGTTGTATGCCCAAGTTGTTGTAGACAATACGTCTGTTGTATCCCCAAGTTGTTGCAGACAATACGCCTGTTGTATCCCCAAGTTGTTCTAGACAATACGCCTGTTGTATGCCCAAGTTGTTGCAAACAATACGCCTGTTGTATGCCCAAGTTGTTGCAGACAATACGCCTGTTGTATGCCCAAGTTGTTGCAGACAATACGCCTGTTGTATCCCAAGTTGTTGCAGACAATACGTCTGTTGTATGCCCAAGTTGTTGTAGACAATACGCCTGTTGTATGCCCAAGTTGTTGCAGACAATACGCCTGTTGTATCCCCAAGTTGTTGCAGACAATACGCCTGTTGTATGCCCAAGTTGTTGCAGACAATACGCCTGTTGTATCCCCAAGTTGTTGCAGACAATACGTCTGTTATATGCCCAAGTTGTTGTAGACAATACGCATGTAGTATGCCCAAGTTGTTGTAGACAATACGTCTGTTGTATCCAGAGTTGTTGTAGACAATACGAATGTTGTATGCCCAAGTTGTTGTAGACAATACGCATGTTGTATCCCCAAGTTGTTGTAGACAATACGTCTGTTGTATGCCCAAGTTGTTGTAGACAATACGTCTGTTGTATCCCACGTTGTTGTAGACAATACGCATGTTGTATGCCAAAGTTGTTGTAGACAATACGCCTGTTGTATGCCCGAGTTGTTTCAGACAATACGTCTGTTGTATCCCGATTGTTGCAGAAAATACGCCTGTTGTATCCCCAAGTTGTTCCAGACAATACGCCTGTTGTATCCAAAGTTGTTGCAAAAAATACGCCTGTTGTATCCCCAAGTGTTGCAGACAATACGTCTGTTGTATGCCCAAGTTGTTGCAGACAATACGTCTGTTGTATCCCCAAGTTGTTGTAGACAATACGCATGTTGTATGCCCAAGTTGTTGCAAACAATACGCCTGTTGTATGCCCAAGTTGTTGCAGACAATACGCCTGTTGTATGCCCAAGTTGTTGCAGACAATACGTCTGTTGTATGCCCAAGTTGTTGTAGACAATACGCCTGTTGTATGCCCAAGTTGTTGCAGACAATACGTAGTTGTTTACCAATTGTTGCAGACAATAGCCTGTTGTATGCCCAAGTGTGCAGACAATACGTCTGTTGTATCCGAGTTGTGCAGACAATAGACAATACGCCTGTTGTATCACAAAGTGTTCAGAAAACACGTTGTTGTATCACCAAGTTGTTGCAGACATACGCATGTTGTATACCCAAGTTGTTGTAGAAATACGCATGTTGTAACCCAATGTGTAGACAATCGTCTGTTGTATCACCAAGTTGTTGCAGACAATACGCCTGTTGTATGCCCAAGTTGTTGCAGACAATACGTCTGTTGTATGCCCAAGTTGTTGTAGACAATACGCCAGTTTATGCCCAAGTTGTTGCAGACAATACGTCTGTTGTATTCCCAAGTTGTTGTAGACAATACGCCTGTTGTATGCCCAAGTTGTTGTAAAACAATACGTCTGTTGTATACCCGAGTTGCTGCAGAAAATACGCCTGTTGTATCCCCAAGTTGTTGCAGACAATACGCCTGTTGTATGCCCGAGTTGTTGCAGAAAATACGTCTGTTGTATGCCCAAGTTGTTGTAGACAATACGCATGTTGTATCCCGAGTTGTTGTAGACAATACGCCTGTTGTATGCCCACGTTGTTGTAGACAATACGTCTGTTGTATCCCCAAGTTGTTGCAGACAATACGCCTGTTGTATCCCCAAGTTGTTCTAGACAATACGCCTGTTGTATGCCCAAGTTGTTGCAAACAATACGCCTGTTGTATGCCCAAGTTGTTGTAGAAAATACGTCTGTTGTATGCCCAAGTTGTTGTAGACAATACGCCTGTTGTATGCCCAAGTTGTTGCAGACAATACGCCTGTTGTATCCCAAGTTGTTGTAGACAATACGCCTGTTGTATGCCCAAGTTGTTGCAAACAATACGTCTGTTGTATACCCGAGTTGCTGCAGAAAATACGCCTGTTGTATCCCCAAGTTGTTGCAGACAATACGCCTGTTGTATGCCCGAGTTGTTGCAGACAATACGTCTGTTGTATGCCCAAGTTGTTGTAGACAATACGCATGTTGTATCCCGAGTTGTTGTAGACAATACGCCTGTTGTATGCCCAAGTTGTTGTAGACAATACGTATGTTGTATCCCGAGTTGTTGTAGACAATACGCCTGTTGTATGCCCACGTTGTTGTAGACAATACGTATGTTGTATCCCGAGTTGTTGTAGACAATACCCCTGTTGTATGCCCAAGTTGTTATAGACAATACGCCTGTTGTATGCCCACGTTGTTGCAGACAATACGCCTGTTGTATGCCCAAGTTGTTGCAGACAATACGTCTGTTGTATGCCCAAGTTGTTGCAAACAATACGTCTGTTGTATACCCGAGTTGTTGCAGACAATACGCCTGTTGTATGCCCGAGTTGTTGCAGACAATACGTCTGTTGTATGCCCAAGTTGTTGTAGACAATACGCATGTTGTATGCCCAAGTTGTTGTAGACAATACGTCTGTTTTATCCCGAGTTGTTGTAGACAATACGCCTGTTGTATGCCAAGTTGTTGTAGACAATACGTCTGTTGTATCCCGAGTTGTTGTAGACAATACCCCTGTTGTATGCCCAAGTTGTTGTAGACAATACGTCTGTTGTATTCCCAAGTTGTTGTAGACAATACGCCTGTTGTATGCCCAAGTTGTTGCAAACAATACGTCTGTTGTATACCCGAGTTGCTGCAGAAAATACGCCTGTTGTATCCCCAAGTTGTTGCAGACAATACGCCTGTTGTATGCCCGAGTTGTTGCAGAAAATAAGTCTGTTGTATGCCCAAGTTGTTGTAGACAATACGCATGTTGTATCCCGAGTTGTTGTAGACAATACGCCTGTTGTATGCCCACCTTGTTGTAGACAATACGTATGTTGTATCCCGAGTTGTTGTAGACAATACGCCTGTTGTATGCCCAAGTTGTTGTAGACAATACGTATGTTGTATCCCGAGTTGTTGTAGACAATACCCCTGTTGTATGCCCAAGTTGTTGTAGACAATACGCCTGTTGTATGCCCACGTTGTTGCAGACAATACGCCTGTTGTATGCCCAAGTTGTTGCTGACAATACGTCTGTTGTATGCCCAAGTTGTTGTAGACAATACGCCTGTTGTATGCCCAAGTTGTTGCAGACAATACGTCTGTTGTATGCCCAAGTTGTTGCAGACAATACGCCTGTTGTATGCCCAAGTTGTTGCTGACAATACGCCTGTTGTATCCCCAAGTTGTTGTAGACAATACGTCTGTTGTATGCCCAAGTTGTTGTAGACAATACGCCTGTTGTATGCCCAAGTTGTTGCAGACAATACGCCTGTTGTATGCCCAAGTTGTTGTAGACAATACGCCTGTTGTATGCCCAAGTTGTTGTAGACAATACGTCTGTTGTATGCCCAAGTTGTTGTAGACAATACGCCTGTTGTATCCCCAAGTTGTTGCAGACAATACGTCTGTTGTATCCCCAAGTTGTTGCAGACAATACGCCTGTTGTATCCCCAAGTTGTTCCAGAAAATACGCCTGTTGTATGCCCACGTTGTTGCAAACAATACGCCTGTTGTATGCCCAAGTTGTTGCAGACAATACGTCTGTTGTATGCCCAAGTTGTTGTAGACAATACGCCTATTTATGCCCAAGTTGTTGCTGACAATACGTCTGTTGTATTCCCAAGTTGTTGTAGACAATACGCCTGTTGTATGCCCAAGTTGTTGCAAACAATACGTCTGTTGTATACCCGAGTTGTTGCAGAAAATACGCCTGTTGTATCCCCAAGTTGTTGCAGACAATACGCCTGTTGTATGCACGAGTTGTTGCAGACAATACGTCTGTTGTATGCCCAAGTTGTTGCAAACAATACGTCTGTTGTATACCCGAGTTGTTGTAGACAATACGCCTGTTGTATGCCCAAGTTGTTGCAAACAATACGTCTGTTGTATACCCGAGTTGTTGCAGACATTACGCCTGTTGTATCCCCAAGTTGTTGCAGACAATACGCCTGTTGTATGCCCGAGTTGTTGCAGACAATACGTCTGTTGTATGCCCAAGTTGTTGTAGACAATACGCATGTTGTATGCCCAAGTTGTTGTAGACAATACGTCTGTTTTATCCCGAGTTGTTGTAGACAATACGCCTGTTTTATGCCCACGTTGTTGTAGACAATACGTCTGTTGTATCCCGAGTTGTTGTAGACAATACCCCTGTTGTATGCCCAAGTTGTTGTAGACAATACGCCTGTTGTATGCCCACGTTGTTGCAGACAATACGCCTGTTGTATGCCCAAGTTGTTGCTGACAATACGCCTGTTGTATCCCCAAGTTGTTGCAGACAATACGCCTGTTGTATGACCAAGTTGTTGCAGACAATACGTCTTTTGTATCCCCAAGTTGTTGTAGACAATACGCATGTTTGATCCCCAAGTTGTTGTAGACAATACGTCTGTTGTATGCCCAAGTTGTTGTAGACAATACGCATGTTGTATCCCCAAGTTGTTGTAGACAATACGTATGTTGTATGCCCAAGTTGTTGTAGACAATTATGCCCAAGTTGTTGTAGACAATACGCCGGTTGTATGCCCAAGTTGTTGTAGACAATACGCATGTTGTATCCCGAGTTGTTGTAGACAATACGCCTGTTGTATGCCCAAGTTGTTGCAGACAATACGCCTGTTGTATGCCCAAGTTGTTGCTGACAATACACCTGTTGTATCCCCAAGTTGTTGCAGACAATACGTCTGTTGTATGCCCAAGTTGTTGTAGACAATAGGCATGTTGTATGCCCAAGTTGTTGTAGACAATACGCCTGTTGTATGCCCAAGTTGTTGCAGACAATACGCCTGTTGTATCCCCTAGTTGTTGCAAACAATACGTCTGTTGTATACCCGAGTTGCTGCAGAAAATACGCCTGTTGTATCCCCAAGTTGTTGCAGACAATACGCCTGTTGTATGCCCGAGTTGTTGCAGACAATACGTCTGTTTTATGCCCAAGTTGTTGTAGACAATACGCATGTTGTATCCCGAGTTGTTGTAGACAATACGCCTGTTGTATGCCCACGTTGTTGTAGACAATACGTATGTTGTATCCCGAGTTGTTGTAGACAATACGCCTGTTGTATGCCCACGTTGTTGTAGACAATACGTATGTTGTATCCCGAGTTGTTGTAGACAATACCCCTGTTGTATGCCCAAGTTGTTATAGACAATACGCCTGTTGTATGCCCACGTTGTTGCAGACAATACGCCTGTTGTATGCCCAAGTTGTTGCTGACAATACGTCTGTTGTATGCCCAAGTTGTTGTAGACAATACGCCTGTTGTATGCCCAAGTTGTTGCAGACAATACGCCTGTTGTATGCCCATGTTGTTGCAGACAATACGCCTGTTGTATCCCGAGTTGTTGCAGAAAATACGCCTGTTGTATCCCCAAGTTGTTGCAGACAATACGTCTGTTGTACGCCCACGTTGTTGCAGACAATACGCCTGTTGTATGCCCAAGTTGATGCTGACAATACGCCTGTTGTATCCCCAAGTTGTTGCAGACAATACGTCTGTTGTATGCCCAAGTTGTTGTAGACAATACGCCTGTTGTATGACCAAGTTGTTGCAGACAATACGTCTGTTTTATCCCCAAGTTGTTGTAGACAATACGCATGTTGTATCCCCAAGTTGTTGTAGATAATACGTCTCTTGTATGCCCAAGTTGTTGTAGACAATGCGCATGTTGTATCCCCAAGTTGTTGTAGACAATACGTCTGTTGTATCCCCAAGTTGTTGCAGACAATACGCCTGTTGTATCCCCAAATTGTTCCAGAAAATACGCCTGTTGTATGCCCACGTTGTTGCAAACAATACGCCTGTTGTATGCCCAAGTTGTTGCAGACAATACGTCTGTTGTATGCCCAAGTTGTTGTAGACAATACGCCTATTTATGCCCAAGTTGTTGCTGACAATACGTCTGTTGTATTCCCAAGTTGTTGTAGACAATACGCCTGTTGTATGCCCAAGTTGTTGCAAACAATACGTCTGTTGTATACCCGAGTTGTTGCAGACAATACGCCTGTTGTATCCCCAAGTTGTTGCAGACAATACGCCTGTTGTATGCACGAGTTGTTGCAGACAATACGTCTGTTGTATGCCCAAGTTGTTGTAGACAATACGCATGTTGTATGCCCAAGTTGTTGAAGACAATACGTCTGTTGTATCCCGAGTTGTTGTAGACAATACGCCTGTTGTATGCCCACGTTGTTGTAGACAATACGTATGTTGTATCCCGAGTTGTTGTAGACAATACCCCTGTTGTATGCCCAAGTTGTTATAGACAATAAGCCTGTTGTATGCCCACGTTGTTGATGACAATACGCCTGTTGTATGCCCAAGTTGTTGCTGACAATACATCTGTTGTATGCCCAAGTTGTTGTAGACAATACGCCTGTTGTATGCCCAAGTTGTTGCAGACAATACGTCTGTTGTATTCCCAAGTTGTTGTAGACAATACGCCTGTTGTATGCCCAAGTTGTTGCAAACAATACGTCTGTTGTATACCCGAGTTGTTGCAGACATTACGCCTGTTGTATCCCCAAGTTGTTGCAGACAATACGCCTGTTGTATGCCCGAGTTGTTGCAGACAATACGTCTGTTGTATGCCCAAGTTGTTGTAGACAATACGCATGTTGTATGCCCAAGTTGTTGTAGACAATACGTCTGTTTTATCCCGAGTTGTTGTAGACAATACGCCTGTTGTATGCCAAGTTGTTGTAGACAATACGTCTGTTGTATCCCGAGTTGTTGTAGACAATACCCCTGTTGTATGCCCAAGTTGTTGTAGACAATACGCCTGTTGTATGCCCACGTTGTTGCAGACAATACGCCTGTTGTATGCCCAAGTTGTTGCTGACAATACGCCTGTTGTATCCCCAAGTTGTTGCAGACAATACGCCTGTTGTATGACCAAGTTGTTGCAGACAATACGTCTGTTGTATCCCCAAGTTGTTGCAGACAATACGCCTGTTGTATGCCCGAGTTGTTGCAGACAATACGTCTGTTTTATGCACAAGTTGTTGTAGACAATACGCATGTTGTATCCCTAGTTGTTGTAGACAATACGCCTGTTGTATGCCCACGTTGTTGTAGACAATACGTATGTTGTATCCCGAGTTGTTGTAGACAATACGTATGTTGTATGCCCACGTTGTTGTAGACAATACGTATGTTGTATCCCGAGTTGTTGTAGACAATACCCCTGTTGTATGCCCAAGTTGTTATAGACAATACGCCTGTTGTATGCCCACGTTGTTGCAGACAATACGCCTGTTGTATGCCCAAGTTGTTGCTGACAATACGTCTGTTGTATGCCCAAGTTGTTGTAGACAATACGCCTGTTGTATGCCCAAGTTGTTGCAGACAATACGCCTGTTGTATGCCCATGTTGTTGCAGACAATACGCCTGTTGTATCCCGAGTTGTTGCAGAAAATACGCCTGTTGTATCCCCAAGTTGTTGCAGACAATACGTCTGTTGTACGCCCACGTTGTTGCAGAAAATACGCCTGTTGTATGCCAAAGTTGATGCTGACAATACGCCTGTTGTATCCCCAAGTTGTTGCAGACAATACGTCTGTTTTATGCCCAAGTTGTTGTAGACAATACGCCTGTTGTATGACCAAGTTGTTGCAGACAATACGTCTGTTTTATCCCCAAGTTGTTGTAGACAATACGCATGTTGTATCCCCAAGTTGTTGTAGATAATACGTCTCTTGTATGCCCAAGTTGTTGTAGACAATACGCATGTTGTATCCCCAAGTTGTTGTAGACAATACGTCTGTTGTATCCCCTAGTTGTTGCAGATAATACGCCTGTTGTATCCCCAAATTGTTCCAGAAAATACGCCTGTTGTATGCCCACGTTGTTGCAAACAATACGCCTGTTGTATGCCCAAGTTGTTGCAGACAATACGTCTGTTGTATGCCCAAGTTGTTGTAGACAATACGCCTATTTATGCCCAAGTTGTTGCTGACAATACGTCTGTTGTATTCCCAAGTTGTTGTAGACAATACGCCTGTTGTATGCCCAAGTTGTTGCAAACAATACGTCTGTTGTATACCCGAGTTGTTGCAGACAATACGCCTGTTGTATGCACGAGTTGTTGCAGACAATACGTCTGTTGTATGCCCAAGTTGTTGTAGACAATACGCATGTTGTATGCCCAAGTTGTTGAAGACAATACGTCTGTTGTATCCCGAGTTGTTGCAGACAATACGCCTGTTGTATCCCCAAATTGTTCCAGAAAATACGCCTGTTGTATGCCCACGTTGTTGCAAACAATACGCCTGTTGTATGCCCAAGTTGTTGCAGACAATACGCCTATTTATGCCCAAGTTGTTGCTGACAATACGTCTGTTGTATTCCCAAGTTGTTGTAGACAATACGCCTGTTGTATGCCCAAGTTGTTGCAAACAATACGTCTGTTGTATACCCGAGTTGTTGCAGACAATACGCCTGTTGTATCCCCAAGTTGTTGCAGACAATACGCCTGTTGTATTCACGAGTTGTTGCAGACAATACGTCTGTTGTATGCCCAAGTTGTTGTAGACAATACGCATGTTGTATGCCCAAGTTGTTGAAGACAATACGTCTGTTGTATCCCGAGTTGTTGTAGACAATACGCCTGTTGTATGCCCACGTTGTTGTAGACAATACGTATGTTGTATCCCGAGTTGTTGTAGACAATACCCCTGTTGTATGCCCAAGTTGTTATAGACAATACGCCTGTTGTATGCCCACGTTGTTGATGACAATACGCCTGTTGTATGCCCAAGTTGTTGCTGACAATACATCTGTTGTATGCCCAAGTTGTTGTAGACAATACGCCTGTTGTATGCCCAAGTTGTTGCAGACAATACGTCTGTTGTATTCCCAAGTTGTTGTAGACAATACGCCTGTTGTATGCCCAAGTTGTTGCAAACAATACGTCTGTTGTATACCCGAGTTGTTGCAGACAATACGCCTGTTGTATGCCCGAGTTGTTGCAGACAATACGTCTGTTGTATGCCCAAGTTGTTGTAGACAATACGCATGTTGTATGCCCAAGTTGTTGTAGACAATACGTCTGTTTTATCCCGAGTTGTTGTAGACAATACGCCTGTTGTATGCCAAGTTGTTGTAGACAATACGTCTGTTGTATCCCGAGTTGTTGTAGACAATACCCCTGTTGTATGCCCAAGTTGTTGTAGACAATACGCCTGTTGTATGCCAACGTTGTTGCAGACAATACGCCTGTTGTATGCCCAAGTTGTTGCTGACAATACGCCTGTTGTATCCCCAAGTTGTTGCAGACAATACGCCTGTTGTATGACCAAGTTGTTGCAGACAATACGTCTGTTGTATCCCCAAGTTGTTGTAGACAATACGCATGTTGTATCCCCAAGTTGTTGTAGACAATACGTCTGTTGTATGCCCAAGTTGTTGTAGACAATACGCATGTTGTATCCCCAAGTTGTTGTAGACAATACGTATGTTGTATGCCCAAGTTGTTGTAGACAATACGCATGTTGTATGCCCAAGTTGCTGCAGACAATACATCTGTTGTATGCCCAAGTTGTTGTAGACAATACGCCTGTTGTATGCCCAAGTTGTTGTAGACAATACGCATGTTGTATCCCGAGTTGTTGTAGACAATACGCCTGTTGTATGCCCAAGTTGTTGCAGACAATACGCCTGTTGTATGCCCAAGTTGTTGCTGACAATACACCTGTTGTATCCCCAAGTTGTTGCAGACAATACGTCTGTTGTATGCCCAAGTTGTTGTAGACAATAGGCATGTTGTATGCCCAAGTTGTTGTAGACAATACGCCTGTTGTATGCCCAAGTTGTTGCAGACAATACGCCTGTTGTATCCCCAAGTTGTTGCAAACAATACGTCTGTTGTATACCCGAGTTGCTGCAGAAAATACGCCTGTTGTATCCCCAAGTTGTTGCAGACAATACGCCTGTTGTATGCCCGAGTTGTTGCAGACAATACGTCTGTTTTATGCCCAAGTTGTTGTAGACAATACGCATGTTGTATCCCGAGTTGTTGTAGACAATACGCCTGTTGTATGCCCACGTTGTTGTAGACAATACGTATGTTGTATCCCGAGTTGTTGTAGACAATACGCCTGTTGTATGCCCACGTTGTTGTAGACAATACGTATGTTGTATCCCGAGTTGTTGTAGACAATACCCCTGTTGTATGCCCAAGTTGTTATAGACAATACGCCTGTTGTATGCCCACGTTGTTGCAGACAATACGCCTGTTGTATGCCCAAGTTGTTGCTGACAATACGTCTGTTGTATGCCCAAGTTGTTGTAGACAATACGCCTGTTGTATGCCCAAGTTGTTGCAGACAATACGCCTGTTGTATGCCCAAGTTGTTGCTGACAATACACCTGTTGTATCCCCAAGTTGTTGCAGACAATACGTCTGTTGTATGCCCAAGTTGTTGTAGACAATAGGCATGTTGTATGCCCAAGTTGTTGTAGACAATACGCCTGTTGTATGCCCAAGTGTTGCAAAAATACGCTGTTGTATACCCGAGTTGTTGCAGAAATACGCCTGTTGTATCCCCAAGTTGTTGCAGACAATACGCCTGTTGTATGCCCAGTTGTTGCAGACAATACGTCTGTTTTATGCCCAAGTTGTTGTAGACAATACGCATGTTGTATCCCGAGTTGTTGTAGACAATACGCATGTTGTATCCCGAGTTGTTGTAGACAATACCCCTGTTGTATCCCAAGTTGTTATAGACAATACGCCTGTTGTATGCCCACGTTGTTGCAGACAATACGCCTGTTGTATGCCCAAGTTGTTGCTGACAATACGTCTGTTGTATGCCCAAGTTGTTGTAGACAATACGCCTGTTGTATGCCCAAGTTGTTGCAGACAATACGCCTGTTGTATGCCCAAGTTGTTGCTGACAATACACCTGTTGTATCCCCAAGTTGTTGCAGACAATACGTCTGTTGTATGCCCAAGTTGTTGTAGACAATACGCCTGTTGTATGCCCAAGTTGTTGCAGACAATACGCCTGTTGTATCCCCAAGTTGTTGCAAAAAATACGTCTGTTGTATACCCGAGTTGCTGCAGAAAATACGCCTGTTGTATCCCCAAGTTGTTGCAGACAATACGCCTGTTGTATGCCCGAGTTGTTGCAGACAATACGTCTGTTGTATGCACAAGTTGTTGTAGACAATACGCATGTTGTATCCCGAGTTGTTGTAGACAATACGCCTGTTGTATGCCCACGTTGTTGTAGACAATACGTATGTTGTATCCCGAGTTGTTGTAGACAATACGCCTGTTGTATGCCCAAGTTGTTGTAGACAATACGTATGTTGTATCCCGAGTTGTTGTAGACAATACCCCTGTTGTATGCCCAAGTTGTTATAGACAATACGCCTGTTGTATGCCCACGTTGTTGCAGACAATACGCCTGTTGTATGCCCAAGTTGTTGCTGACAATACGTCTGTTGTATGCCCAAGTTGTTGCAAACAATACGTCTGTTGTATACCCGAGTTGTTGCAGACAATACGCCTGTTGTATGCCCGAGTTGTTGCAGACAATACGTCTGTTGTATGCCCAAGTTGTAGTAGACAATACGCATGTTGTATGCCCAAGTTGTTGTAGACAATACGTCTGTTTTATCCCGAGTTGTTGTAGACAATACGCCTGTTGTATGCCAAGTTGTTGTAGACAATACGTCTGTTGTATCCCGAGTTGTTGTAGACAATACCCCTGTTGTATGCCCAAGTTGTTGTAGACAATACGTCTGTTGTATTCCCAAGTTGTTGTAGACAATACGCCTGTTGTATGCCCAAGTTGTTGCAAACAATACGTCTGTTGTATACCCGAGTTGTTGCAGAAAATACGCCTGTTGTATCCCAAGTTGTTGCAGACAATACGCCTGTTGTATGCCCGAGTTGTTGCAGACAATACGTCTGTTTTATGCACAAGTTGTTGTAGACAATACGCAGTTGTATCCCGAGTTGTTGTAGACAATACGCCTGTTGTATGCCCACGTTGTTGTAGACAATACGTATGTTGTATCCCGAGTTGTTGTAGACAATACGCCTGTTGTATGCCCACGTTGTTGTAGACAATACGTATGTTGTATCCCGAGTTGTTGTAGACAATACCCCTGTTGTATGCCCAAGTTGTTATAGACAATACGCCTGTTGTATGCCCACGTTGTTGCAGACAATACGCCTGTTGTATGCCCAAGTTGTTGCTGACAATACGTCTGTTGTATGCCCAAGTTGTTGCAAACAATACGTCTGTTGTATACCCGAGTTGTTGCAGACAATACGCCTGTTGTATGCCCGAGTTGTTGCAGACAATACGTCTGTTGTATGCCCAAGTTGTAGTAGACAATACGCATGTTGTATGCCCAAGTTGTTGTAGACAATACGTCTGTTTTATCCCGAGTTGTTGTAGACAATACGCCTGTTGTATGCCAAGTTGTTGTAGACAATACGTCTGTTGTATCCCGAGTTGTTGTAGACAATACCCCTGTTGTATGCCCAAGTTGTTGTAGACAATACGTCTGTTGTATTCCCAAGTTGTTGTAGACAATACGCCTGTTGTATGCCCAAGTTGTTGCAAACAATACGTCTGTTGTATACCCGAGTTGCTGCAGAAAATACGCCTGTTGTATCCCCAAGTTGTTGCAGACAATACGCCTGTTGTATGCCCGAGTTGTTGCAGAAAATAAGTCTGTTGTATGCCCAAGTTGTTGTAGACAATACGCATGTTGTATCCCGAGTTGTTGTAGACAATACGCCTGTTGTATGCCCACCTTGTTGTAGACAATACGTATGTTGTATCCCGAGTTGTTGTAGACAATACGCCTGTTGTATGCCCACGTTGTTGTAGACAATACGTATGTTGTATCGCGAGTTGTTGTAGACAATACCCCTGTTGTATGCCCAAGTTGTTATAGACAATACGCCTGTTGTATGCCCACGTTGTTGCAGACAATACGCCTGTTGTATGCCCAAGTTGTTGCTGACAATACGTCTGTTGTATGCCCAAGTTGTTGTAGACAATACGCCTGTTGTATGCCCAAGTTGTTGCAGACAATACGTCTGTTGTACGCCCACGTTGTTGCAGACAATACGCCTGTTGTATGCCCAAGTTGATGCTGACAATACGCCTGTTGTATCCCCAAGTTGTTGCAGACAATACGTCTGTTGTATGCCCAAGTTGTTGTAGACAATACGCCTGTTGTATGACCAAGTTGTTGCAGACAATACGTCTGTTTTATCCCCAAGTTGTTGTAGACAATACGCCTGTTGTATCCCCAAGTTGTTGTAGATAATACGTCACTTGTATGCCCAAGTTGTTGTAGACAATACGCATGTTGTATCCCCAAGTTGTTGTAGACAATACGTCTGTTGTATCCCCAAGTTGTTGCAGACAATACGCCTGTTGTATCCCCAAATTGTTCCAGAAAATACGCCTGTTGTATGCCCACGTTGTTGCAAACAATACGCCTGTTGTATGCCCAAGTTGTTGCAGACAATACGTCTGTTGTATGCCCAAGTTGTTGTAGACAATACGCCTGTTTATGCCCAAGTTGTTGCTGACAATACGTCTGTTGTATTCCCAAGTTGTTGTAGACAATACGCCTGTTGTATGCCCAAGTTGTTGTAAACAATACGTCTGTTGTATACCCGAGTTGTTGCAGACAATACGCCTGTTGTATCCCAAGTTGTTGCAGACAATACGCCTGTTGTATGCCAGTTGTTGCAGACAATACGTGTTGTATGCCCAAGTGTTGCAAACAATACGTCTGTTGTATGCCCAAGTTGTTGTAGACAATACGCCTGTTGTATCCCAAGTTGTTGCAAACAATACGCTGTTGTATACCCAAGTTGTTGCAGACAATACGCTGTTGTATCCCAAGTTGTTGCAGACAATACGCCTGTTGTATGCCCGAGTTGTTGCAGACAATACGTCTGTTGTATGCCCAAGTTGTTGTAGACAATACGCATGTTGTATGCCCAAGTTGTTGTAGACAATACGTCTGTTTTATCCCAGTTGTTGTAGACAATACGCCTGTTTTATGCCCAAGTTGTTGTAGACAATACGTCTGTTGTATCCCGAGTTGTTGTAGACAATACCCCTGTTGTATGCCCAAGTTGTTGTAGACAATACGCCTGTTGTATGCCCAAGTTGTTGCAGACAATACGCCTGTTGTATGCCCAAGTTGTTGCTGACAATACGCCTGTTGTATCCCCAAGTTGTTGCAGACAATACGCCTGTTGTATGACCAAGTTGTTGCAGACAATACGTCTTTTGTATCCCCAAGTTGTTGTAGACAATACGCATGTTTTATCCCCAAGTTGTTGTAGACAATACGTCTGTTGTATGCCCAAGTTGTTGTAGACAATACGCATGTTGTATCCCCAAGTTGTTGTAGACAATACGTATGTTGTATGCCCAAGTTGTTGTAGACAATTATGCCCAAGTTGTTGTAGACAATACGCCGTTGTATGCCCAAGTTGTTGTAGACAATACGCATGTTGTATCCCGAGTTGTTGTAGACAATACGCCTGTTGTATGCCCAAGTTGTTGCAGACAATACGCCTGTTGTATGCCCAAGTTGTTGCTGACAATACGCCTGTTGTATCCCCAAGTTGTTGCAGACAATACGTCTGTTGTATGCCCAAGTTGTTGTAGACAATAGGCATGTTGTATGCCCAAGTTGTTGTAGACAATACGCCTGTTGTATGCCCAAGTTGTTGCAGACAATACGCCTGTTGTATCCCCAAGTTGTTGCAAACAATACGTCTGTTGTATACCCGAGTTGCTGCAGAAAATACGCCTGTTGTATCCCCAAGTTGTTGCAGACAATACGCCTGTTGTATGCCCGAGTTGTTGCAGACAATACGTCTGTTTTATGCCCAAGTTGTTGTAGACAATACGCATGTTGTATCCCGAGTTGTTGTAGACAATACGCCTGTTGTATGCCCACGTTGTTGTAGACAATACGTATGTTGTATCCCGAGTTGTTGTAGACAATACGCCTGTTGTATGCCCACGTTGTTGTAGACAATACGTATGTTGTATCCCGAGTTGTTGTAGACAATACCCCTGTTGTATGCCCAAGTTGTTATAGACAATACGCCTGTTGTATGCCCACGTTGTTGCAGACAATACGCCTGTTGTATGCCCAAGTTGTTGCTGACAATACGTCTGTTGTATGCCCAAGTTGTTGTAGACAATACGCCTGTTGTATGCCCAAGTTGTTGCAGACAATACGCCTGTTGTATGCCCATGTTGTTGCAGACAATACGCCTGTTGTATCCCGAGTTGTTGCAGAAAATACGCCTGTTGTATCCCCAAGTTGTTGCAGACAATACGTCTGTTGTACGCCCACGTTGTTGCAGACAATACGCCTGTTGTATGCCCAAGTTGATGCTGACAATACGCCTGTTGTATCCCCAAGTTGTTGCAGACAATACGTCTGTTGTATGCCCAAGTTGTTGTAGACAATACGCCTGTTGTATGACCAAGTTGTTGCAGACAATACGTCTGTTTTATCCCCAAGTTGTTGTAGACAATACGCATGTTGTATCCCCAAGTTGTTGTAGATAATACGTCTCTTGTATGCCCAAGTTGTTGTAGACAATACGCATGTTGTATCCCCAAGTTGTTGTAGACAATACGTCTGTTGTATCCCCAAGTTGTTGCAGACAATACGCCTGTTGTATCCCCAAATTGTTCCAGAAAATACGCCTGTTGTATGCCCACGTTGTTGCAAACAATACGCCTGTTGTATGCCCAAGTTGTTGCAGACAATACGTCTGTTGTATGCCCAAGTTGTTGTAGACAATACGCCTATTTATGCCCAAGTTGTTGCTGACAATACGTCTGTTGTATTCCCAAGTTGTTGTAGACAATACGCCTGTTGTATGCCCAAGTTGTTGCAAACAATACGTCTGTTGTATACCCGAGTTGTTGCAAACAATACGCCTGTTGTATGCACGAGTTGTTGCAGACAATACGTCTGTTGTATGCCCAAGTTGTTGTAGACAATACGCATGTTGTATGCCCAAGTTGTTGAAGACAATACGTCTGTTGTATCCCGAGTTGTTGTAGACAATACGCCTGTTGTATACCCACGTTGTTGTAGACAATACGTATGTTGTATCCCGAGTTGTTGTAGACAATACCCCTGTTGTATCCCCAAGTTGTTAGACAATACGCCTGTTGTATGGTTGTATGCCCAAGTTGTTGCAGACAATACGTCTGTTGTATCCCCAAGTTGTTGCAGACAATACGCCTGTTGTATCCCCAAGTTGTTGTAGACAATACGCCTGTTGTATGCCCAAGTTGTTGCAGACAATACGCCTGTTGTATGCCCAAGTTGTTGCAGACAATACGCCTGTTGTATCCCCAAGTTGTTGCAGACAATACGTCTGTTGTATGCCCAAGTTGTTGTAGAAAATACGTATGTTGTATGCCCAAGTTGTTGCAGACAATACGCCTGTTGTATCTCCAAGTTGTTGCAGACAATACGTCTGTTGTATGCCCAAGTTGTTGTAGACAATACGCCTGTTGTATGCCCAAGTTGTTGTAGACAATACGTCTGTTGTATCCCGAGTTGTTGTAGACAATACGCATGTTGTATGCCCAAGTTGTTGTAGACAATACGCCTGTTGTATGCCCGAGTTTTTGCAGCCAAAACGCCTGTTGTATGCCCGAGTTGTTGCAGAAAATACGCCTGTTGTATGCCCATGTTGTTGCAGAAAATACGTCTGTTGTATCCCGAGTTGTTGCAGAAAATACGCCTGTTGTATCCCCAAGTTGTTGCAGACAATACGTCTGTTGTATCCCCAAGTTGTTGCAGACAATACGCCTGT
>JABXNX010000300.1:0-18671 GCA_014843695.1 Archivesica marissinica | reverse complement strand
CAAATACAATACTAATGTAGAGTACAAATACAATACTAATGTAGCGTACAAATACAATACTAATGTAGCGTACAAACCAAATACAATACTAATGTAGCATACAAACCAAATACAATACTAATGTAGCATACAAACCAAATACAATACTAATGTAGCGTACAAATACAATACTAATGTAGCATACAAATACAATACTAATGTAGCGTACAAACCAAATACAATACTAATGTAGCGTACAAATACAATACTAATGTAGCGTACAAATACAATACTAATGTAGCGTACAAATACAATACTAATGTAGCGTACAAATACAATACTAATGTAGCGTACAAATACAATACTAATGTAGCGTACATATACAATACTAATGTAGCGTACAAATACAATACTAATGTAGCGTACAAATACAATACTAATGTAGCGTACAAATACAATACTAATGTAGCGTACAAATACAATACTAATGTAGCGTACAAATACAATACTAATGTAGCATACAAATACAATACTAATGTAGCGTACAAATACAATACTAATGTAGCATACAAATACAATACTAATGTAGCGTACAAATACAATACTAATGTAGCATACAAATACAATTCTAATGTAGCATACAAATACAATACTAATGTAGCATACAAACCAAATACAATACTAATGTAGCGTACAAACCAAATACAATACTAATGTAGCATACAAATACAATACTAATGTAGCGTACAAATACAATACTAATGTAGCATACAAATACAATACTAATGTAGCGTACAAATACAATACTAATGTAGCGTACAAATACAATACTAATGTAGAGTACAAACCAAATACAATACTAATGTAGCGTAAAAATACAATACTAATGTAGAGTACAAACCAAATACAATACAATGTAGCGTACAAATACAATACTAATGTAGCGTACAAATACAATACTAATGTAGCGTACAAATACAATACTAATGTAGTGTACAAATACAATACTAATGTAGCGTACAAATACAATACTAATGTAGCGTACAAATACAATACTAATGTAGCATACAAAACAAACAAACACAAAACAAACAAACACAAACCAAATACAATACTAATGTAGCGTACAAACCAAATACAATACTAATGTAGCGTACAAACCAAATACAATACTAATGTAGCATACAAACCAAATACAATACTAATGTAGCGTACAAACCAAATACAATACTAATGTAGCGTACAAATACAATACTAATGTAGCATACAAACCAAATACAATACTAATGTAGCATACAAATACAATACTAATGTAGCATACAAATACAATACTAATGTAGCATACAAATACAATACTAATGTAGCATACAAACCAAATACAATACTAATGTAGCATACAAATACAATACTAATGTAGCGTACAAATACAATACTAATGTAGCGTACAAATACAATACTAATGTAGCATACAAACCAAATACAATACTAATGTAGCATACAAACCAAATACAATACTAATGTAGCGTACAAACCAAATACAATACTAATGTAGCATACAAATACAATACTAATGTAGCATACAAATACAATACTAATGTAGCGTACAAACCAAATACAATACTAATGTAGCGTACAAATACAATACTAATGTAGCGTACAAATACAATACTAATGTAGCGTACAAATACAATACTAATGTAGCGTACAAATACAATACTAATGTAGCGTACAAATACAATACTAATGTAGCGTACAAATACAATACTAATGTAGCGACAATACAATACTAATGTAGCGTACAAATACATAATGTAGCATACAAATACAATACTAATGTAGCATACAAACCAAATACAATACTAATGTAGCGTACAAACCAAATACAATACTAATGTAGCATACAAATACAATACTAATGTAGCGTACAAATACAATACTAATGTAGCATACAAATACAATACTAATGTAGCGTACAAATACAATACTAATGTAGCGTACAAATACAATTCTAATGTAGCATACAAATACAATACTAATGTAGCATACAAACCAAATACAATACTAATGTAGCGTACAAACCAAATACAATACTAATGTAGCATACAAATACAATACTAATGTAGCGTACAAATACAATACTAATGTAGCATACAAATACAATACTAATGTAGCGTACAAATACAATACTAATGTAGAGTACAAACCAAATACAATACTAATGTAGCATACAAATACAATACTAATGTAGAGTACAAACCAAATACAATACAATGTAGCGTACAAATACAATACTAATGTAGCGTACAAATACAATACTAATGTAGCGTACAAATACAATACTAATGTAGTGTACAAATACAATACTAATGTAGCGTACAAATACAATACTAATGTAGCGTACAAATACAATACTAATGTAGCGTACAAATACAATACTAATGTAGCATACAAATACAATACTAATGTAGTGTACAAACCAAATACAATACTAATGTAGCGTACAAATACAATACTAATGTAGCGTACAAACCAAATACAATACTAATGTAGCATACAAATACAATACTAATGTAGCGTACAAAACCAAATACAATACTAATGTAGCGTACAAATACAATACTAATGTAGCATACAAACCAAATACAATACTAATGTAGCATACAAATACAATACTAATGTAGCATACAAATACAATACTAATGTAGCGTACAAATACAATACTAATGTAGCGTACAAATACAATACTAATGTAGCATACAAACCAAATACAATACTAATGTATCGTACAAATACAATACTAATGTAGCGTACAAATACAATACTAATGTAGCGTACAAATACAATACTAATGTAGCATACAAATACAATACTAATGTAGCGTACAAATACAATACTAATGTAGCGTACAAACCAAATACAATACTAATGTAGCGTACAAACCAAATACAATACTAATGTAGCGTACAAACCAAATACAATACTAATGTAGCGTACAAACCAAATACAATACTAATGTAGCATACAAACCAAATACAATACTAATGTAGCGTACAAACCAAATACAATACTAATGTAGCGTACAAATACAATACTAATGTAGCATACAAATACAATACTAATGTAGCGTACAAACCAAATACAATACTAATGTAGCGTACAAATACAATACTAATGTAGCGTACAAATACAATACTAATGTAGCGTACAAATACAATACTAATGTAGCATACAATACTAATGTAGCGTACAAACCAAATACAATACTAATGTAGCGTACAAACCAAATACAATACTAATGTAGCGTACAAACCAAATACAATACTAATGTAGCATACAAACCAAATACAATACTAATGTAGCGTACAAACCAAATACAATACTAATGTAGCGTACAAACCAAATACAATACTAATGTAGCGTACAAACCAAATACAATACTAATGTAGCGTACAAACCAAATACAATACTAATGTAGCGTACAAACCAAATACAATACTAATGTAGCGTACAAACCAAATACAATACTAATGTAGCGTACAAACCAAATACAATACTAATGTAGCGTACAACAAATACAATACTAATGTAGCGTACAAATACAATACTAATGTAGCGTACAAACCAAATACAATACTAATGTAGCATACAAATACAATACTAATGTAGCGTACAAATACAATACTAATGTAGCATACAAATACAATACTAATGTAGCGTACAAATACAATACTAATGTAACATACAAATACAATACTAATGTAGCGTACAAATACAATACTAATGTAGCGTACAAATACAATACTAATGTAGCGTACAAATACAATACTAATGTAGCGTACAAATACAATACTAATGTAGCATACAAATACAATACTAATCTAGCGTACAAATACAATACTAATGTAGCGTACAAACCAAATACAATACTAATGTAGCATACAAACCAAATACAATACTAATGTAGCATACAAATACAATACTAATGTAGCGTACAAACCAAATACAATACTAATGTAGCGTACAAATACAATACTAATGTAGCATACAAATACAATACTAATGTAGCATACAAATACAATACTAATGTAGCGTACAAATACAATACTAATGTAGCGTACAAATACAATACTAATGTAGCATACAAATACAATACTAATGTAGCATACAAATACAATACTAATGTAGCGTACAAATACAATACTAATGTAGCGTACAAATACAATACTAATGTAGCGTACAAATACAATACTAATGTAGCATACAAACCAAATACAATACTAATGTAGCGTACAAACCAAATACAATACTAATGTAGCCTACAAACCAAATACAATACTAATGTAGCATACAAACCAAATACAATACTAATGTAGCGTACAAATACAATACTAATGTAGCATACAAATACAATACTAATGTAGCGTACAAATACAATACTAATGTAGCATACAAACCAAATACAATACTAATGTAGCGTACAAACCAAATACAATACTAATGTAGCATA
Organism: Archivesica marissinica; assembly: GCA_014843695.1. Classification (NCBI taxonomy): domain Eukaryota; kingdom Metazoa; phylum Mollusca; class Bivalvia; order Venerida; family Vesicomyidae; genus Archivesica; species Archivesica marissinica. The sequence continues at coordinate 14,185 of JABXNX010000300.1, read as the reverse complement.
CAAACCAAATACAATACTAATGTAGCGTACAAACCAAATACAATACTAATGTAGCGTACAAACCAAATACAATACTAATGTAGCGTACAAATACAATACTAATGTAGCGTACAAACCAAATACAATACTAATGTAGCGTACAAATACTAATGTAGCATACAAATACAATACTAATGTAGCGTACAAACCAAATACAATACTAATGTAGCGTACAAACCAAATACAATACTAATGTAGAGTACAAACCAAATACAATACTAATGTAGCGTACAAACCAAATACAATACTAATGTAGCGTACAAACCAAATACAATACTAATGTAGCGTACAAACCAAATACAATACTAATGTAGCGTACAAACCAAATACAATACTAATGTAGCGTACAAACCAAATACAATACTAATGTAGCGTACAAACCAAATACAATACTAATGTAGCGTACAAACCAAATACAATACTAATGTAGCGTACAAATACAATACTAATGTAGCATACAAATACAATACTAATGTAGCGTACAAACCAAATACAATACTAATGTAGCGTACAAATACAATACTAATGTAGCGTACAAATACAATACTAATGTAGCATACAAACCAAATACAATACTAATGTAGCGTACAAACCAAATACAATACTAATGTAGCGTACAAACCAAATACAATACTAATGTAGCATACAAACCAAATACAATACTAATGTAGCGTACAAACCAAATACAATACTAATGTAGCGTACAAACCAAATACAATACTAACGTACATACAAATACAATACTAATGTAGCGTACAAACCAAATACAATACTAATGTAGCGTACAAACCAAATACAATACTAATGTAGCGTACAAATACAATACTAATGTAGCATACAAATACAATACTAATGTAGCATACAAATACAATACTAATGTAGCGTACAAATACAATACTAATGTAGCATACAAATACAATACTAATGTAGCATACAAATACAATACTAATGTAGCGTACAAATACAATACTAATGTAGCGTACAAATACAATACTAATGTAGCGTACAAATACAATACTAATGTAGCGTACAAATACAATACTAATGTAGCGTACAAACAAATACAATACTAATGTAGCGTACAAATACAATACTAATGTAGCGTACAAACCAAATACAATACTAATGTAGCGTACAAATACAATACTAATGTAGCGTACAAACCAAATACAATAATAATGTAGCGTACAAATACAATACTAATGTAGCGTACAAATACAATACTAATGTAGCGTACAAACCAAATACAATACTAATGTAGCGTACAAATACAATACTAATGTAGCGTACAAATACAATACTAATGTAGCGTACAAATACAATACTAATGTAGCGTACAAATACAATACTAATGTAGCATACAAATACAATACTAATGTAGCATACAAATACAATACTAATGTAGCGTACAAATACAATACTAATGTAGCATACAAATACAATACTAATGTAGCGTACAAATACAATACTAATGTAGCGTACAAATACAATACTAATGTAGCATACAAATACAATACTAATGTAGCGTACAAATACAATACTAATGTAGCGTACAAATACAATACTAATGTAGCATACAAATACAATACTAATGTAGCATACAAACCAAATACAATACTAATGTAGCGTACAAACCAAATACAATACTAATGTAGCATACAAATACAATACTAATGTAGCATACAAATACAATACTAATGTAGCATACAAATACAATACTAATGTAGCGTACAAATACAATACTAATGTAGCGTACAAATACAATACTAATGTAGCATACAAATACAATACTAATGTAGCATAAACAAATACAATACTAATGTAGCGTACAAACCAAATACAATACTAATGTAGCGTACAAATACAATACTAATGTAGCGTACAAATACAATACTAATGTAGCGTACAAATACAATACTAATGTAGCGTACAAATACAATACTAATGTAGCGTACAAATACAATACTAATGTAGAGTACAAACCAAATACAATACTAATGTAGCGTACAAATACAATACTAATGTAGCGTACAAATACAATACAATGTAGCGTACAAATACAATACTAATGTAGCATACAAATACAATACTAATGTAGCGTACAAATACAATACTAATGTAGCATACAAATACAATACTAATGTAGCGTACAAATACAATACTAATGTAGCGTACAAATACAATACTAATGTAGCATACAAATACAATACTAATGTAGCATACAAATACAATACTAATGTAGCGTACAAACCAAATACAATACTAATGTAGCGTACAAATACAATACTAATGTAGCGTACAAACCAAATACAATACTAATGTAGCATACAATACAATACTAATGTAGCGTACAAACAAATACAATACTAATGGAATACAAATACAATACTAATGTAGCGTAAAACAAATACAATACTAATGTAGCATACAAAACACATACTAATGTAGCATACAATACAATACTAATGTAGAGTACAAAACAATACTAATGTAGCGTACAAACAATACTAATGTAGCAACAAAACAAAAAATACAAATACAATACTAATGTAGAGTACAAACCAAATACAATACTAATGTAGCGTACAAATACAATACTAATGTAGCATACAAATACAATACTAATGTAGCGTACAAATACAATACTAATGTAGCATACAAATACAATACTAATGTAGCGTAAAATACAATACTAATGTAGCGTACAAACAAATACAATACTAATGTAGCGTACAAACCAAATACAATACTAATGTAGCGTACAAACCAAATACAATACTAATGTAGCGTACAAACCAAATACAATACTAATGTAGCGTACAAACCAAATACAATACTAATGTACCATACAAACCAAATACAATACTAATGTAGTGTACAAACCAAATACAATACTAATGTATCGTACAAATACAATACTAATGTAGCGTACAAATACAATACTAATGTAGCGTACAAACCAAATACAATACTAATGTATCGTACAAATACAATACTAATGTAGCGTACAAATACAATACTAATGTAGCGTACAAATACAATACTAATGTAGCATACAAATACAATACTAATGTAGCGTACAAATACAATACTAATGTAGCGTACAAACCAAATACAATACTAATGTAGCATACAAACCAAATACAATACTAATGTAGCATACAAACCAAATACAATACTAATGTAGCGTCCAAATACAATACTAATGTAGCATACAAACCAAATACAATACTAATGTACCGTACAAACCAAATACAATACTAATGTAGCGTACAAACCAAATACAATACTAATGTAGCGTACAAACCAAATACAATACTAATGTACCGTACAAACCAAATACAATACTAATGTAGTGTACAAACCAAATACAATACTAATGTAGCGTACAAACCAAATACAATACTAATGTATCGTACAAATACAATACTAATGTAGCGTACAAATACAATACTAATGTAGCGTACAAATACAATACTAATGTAGCATACAAATACAATACTAATGTAGCGTACAAATACAATACTAATGTAGCATACAAATACAATACTAATGTAGCGTACAAACCAAATACAATACTAATGTAGCGTACAAATACAATACTAATGTAGCGTACAAATACAATACTAATGTAGCGTACAAATACAATACTAATGTAGCGTACAAATACAATACTAATGTAGCGTACAAATACAATACTAATGTAGCATACAAATACAATACTAATGTAGCGTACAAACCAAATACAATACTAATGTAGCGTACAAATACAATACTAATGTAGCGTACAAATACAATACTAATGTAGCGTACAAACCAAATACAATACTAATGTAGCGTACAAATACAATACTAATGTAGCGTACAAATACAATACTAATGTAGCGTACAAATACAATACTAATGTAGCATACAAATACAATACTAATGTAGCGTACAAATACAATACTAATGTAGCGTACAAATACAATACTAATGTAGCGTACAAATACAATACTAATGTAGCGTACAAATACAATACTAATGTAGCGTACAAATACAATACTAATGTAGCGTACAAATACAATACTAATGTAGCGTACAAATACAATACTAATGTAGCGTACAAATACAATACTAATGTAGCGTACAAATACAATACTAATGTAGCGTACAAATACAATACTAATGTAGCGTACAAATACAATACTAATGTAGCGTACAACAAATACAATACTAATGTAGCGTACAAATACAATACTAATGTAGCGTACAAACCAAATACTAATGTAGCGTACAAACCAAATACAATACTAATGTAGCGTACAAACCAAATACAATACTAATGTAGCGTACAAACCAAATACAATACTAATGTAGCGTACAAACCAAATACTAATGTAGCGTACAAACCAAATACAATACTAATGTAGCGTACAAACCAAATACAATACTAATGTAGCGTACAAACCAAATACAATACTAATGTAGCGTACAAACCAAATACTAATGTAGCGTACAAACCAAATACAATACTAATGTAGCGTACAAACCAAATACAATACTAATGTAGCGTACAAACCAAATACAATACTAATGTAGCGTACAAACCAAATACAATACTAATGTAGTGTACAAACCAAATACAATACTAATGTAGCGTACAAACCAAATACAATACTAATGTAGCGTACAAATACAATACTAATGTAGCATACAAATACAATACTAATGTAGCATACAAACCAAATACAATACTAATGTAGCGTACAAATACAATACTAATGTAGCGTACAAATACAATACTAATGTAGCATACAAACCAAATACAATACTAATGTAGCGTACAAACCAAATACAATACAATACTAATGTAGCGTACAAACCAAATACAATACTAATGTAGCATACAAACCAAATACAATACTAATGTAGCGTACAAACCAAATACAATACTAATGTAGCGTACAAACCAAATACAATACTAGCGTACATACCAAATACAATACTAATGTAGCGTACAAACAAATACAATACTAATGTAGCGTACAAACCAAATACAATACTAATGTAGCGTACAAATACAATACTAATGTAGCATACAAATACAATACTAATGTAGCATACAAATACAATACTAATGTAGCGTACAAATACAATACTAATGTAGCATACAAACCAAATACAATACTAATGTAGCGTACAAACCAAATACAATACTAATGTAGCGTACAAACCAAATACAATACTAATGTAGCATACAAACCAAATACAATACTAATGTAGCATACAAATACAATACTAATGTAGCGTACAAATACAATACTAATGTAGCATACAAATACAATATTAATGTAGCGTACAAACCAAATACAATACTAATGTAGCGTACAAACCAAATACAATACTAATGTAGCGTACAAACCAAATACAATACTAATGTAGCATACAAATACAATACTAATGTAGCATACAAACCAAATACAATACTAATGTAGCATACAAATACAATACTAATGTAGCGTACAAATACAATACTAATGTAGCGTACAAATACAATACTAATGTAGCATACAAACCAAATACAATACTAATGTAGCGTACAAATACAATACTAATGTAGCGTACAAATACAATACTAATGTAGCATACAAATACAATACTAATGTAGCGTACAAACCAAATACAATACTAATGTAGCGTACAAACCAAATACAATACTAATGTACCGTACAAACCAAATACAATACTAATGTAGCGTACAAACCAAATACAATACTAATGTAGCGTACAAATACAATACTAATGTAGCATACAAATACAATACTAATGTAGCATACAAACCAAATACAATACTAATGTAGCGTACAAACCAAATACAATACTAATGTAGCGTACAAACCAAATACAATACTAATGTAGCATACAAACCAAATACAATACTAATGTAGCGTACAAACCAAATACAATACTAATGTAGCGTACAAATACAATACTAATGTAGCGTACAAACCAAATACAATACTAATGTAGCATACAAATACAATACTAATGTAGCATACAAATACAATACTAATGTAGCATACAAATACAATACTAATGTAGCATACAAACCAAATACAATACTAATGTAGCATACAAATACAATACTAATGTAGCGTACAAATACAATACTAATGTAGCGTACAAATACAATACTAATGTAGCGTACAAATACAATACTAATGTAGAGTACAAACCAAATACAATACTAATGTAGCGTACAAATACAATACTAATGTAGCGTACAAACCAAATACAATACTAATGTAGCGTACAAACCAAATACAATACTAATGTAGCGTACAAACCAAATACAATAATAATGTAGCGTACAAATACAATACTAATGTAGCGTACAAATACAATACTAATGTAGCATACAAACCAAATACAATACTAATGTAGTGTACAAATACAATACTAATGTAGCGTACAAATACAATACTAATGTAGCGTACAAATACAATACTAATGTAGCGTACAAATACAATACTAATGTAGCATACAAATACAATACTAATGTAGCATACAAATACAATACTAATGTAGCGTACAAATACAATACTAATGTAGCATACAAATACAATACTAATGTAGCATACAAATACAATACTAATGTAGCGTACAAATACAATACTAATGTAGCATACAAATACAATACTAATGTAGCGTACAAATACAATACTAATGTAGCGTACAAATACAATTCTAATGTAGCATACAAATACAATACTAATGTAGCATACAAACCAAATACAATACTAATGTAGCGTACAAACCAAATACAATACTAATGTAGCATACAAATACAATACTAATGTAGCGTACAAATACAATACTAATGTAGCATACAAATACAATACTAATGTAGCGTACAAATACAATACTAATGTAGCGTACAAATACAATCTAATGTAGCACAAATACAATACTAATGTAGCGTAAACCAAATACAATACTAATGTAGCGTACAAACCAAATACAATACTAATGTAGCGTACAAATACAATACTAATGTAGCGTACAAATACAATACTAATGTAGCGTACAAATACAATACTAATGTAGCGTACAAATACAATACTAATGTAGCGTACAAATACAATACTAATGTAGCGTACAAATACAATACTAATGTAGCGTACAAATACAATACTAATGTAGCGTACAAATACAATACTAATGTAGCGTACAAATACAATACTAATGTAGCATACAAATACAATACTAATGTAGCATACAAATACAATACTAATGTAGCGTACAAACCAAATACAATACTAATGTAGCGTACAAATACAATACTAATGTAGCGTACAAACCAAATACAATACTAATGTAGCATACAAATACAATACTAATGTAGCGTACAAACCAAATACAATACTAATGTAGCATACAAATACAATACTAATGTAGCGTACAAACCAAATACAATACTAATGTAGCATACAAATACAATACTAATGTAGCATACAAATACAATACTAATGTAGCGTACAAATACAATACTAATGTAGCGTACAAATACAATACTAATGTAGCATACAAACCAAATACAATACTAATGTATCATACAAATACAATACTAATGTAGCGTACAAATACAATACTAATGTAGCGTACAAATACAATACTAATGTAGCATACAAATACAATACTAATGTAGCGTACATATACAATACTAATGTAGCATACAAATACAATACTAATGTAGCGTACAAATACAATACTAATGTAGCGTACAAACCAAATACAATACTAATGTAGCGTACAAACCAAATACAATACTAATGTAGCGTACAAACCAAATACAATACTAATGTAGCGTACAAACCAAATACAATACTAATGTACCATACAAACCAAATACAATACTAATGTAGCGTACAAACCAAATACAATACTAATGTAGCATACAAATACAATACTAATGTAGCGTACAAATACAATACTAATGTAGCGTACAAACCAAATACAATACTAATGTAGCGTACAAATACAATACTAATGTAGCGTACAAATACAATACTAATGTAGCGTACAAATACAATACTAATGTAGCATACAAATACAATACTAATGTAGCGTACAAATACAATACTAATGTAGCGTACAAACCAAATACAATACTAATGTAGCGTACAAACCAAATACAATACTAATGTAGCGTACAAACCAAATACAATAATAATGTAGCGTACAAACCAAATACAATACTAATGTAGCATACAAACCAAATACAATACTAATGTAGCGTACAAACCAAATACAATACTAATGTAGCGTACAAACCAAATACAATACTAATGTAGCATACAAACCAAATACAATACTAATGTACCGTACAAACCAAATACAATACTAATGTAGCGTACAAACCAAATACAATACTAATGTACCGTACAAACCAAATACAATACTAATGTAGCGTACAAACCAAATACAATACTAATGTATCGTACAAATACAATACTAATGTAGCGTACAAATACAATACTAATGTAGCGTACAAACCAAATACAATACTAATGTAGCGTACAAATACAATACTAATGTAGCATACAAATACAATACTAATGTAGCATACAAATACAATACTAATGTAGCGTACAAATACAATACTAATGTAGCATACAAATACAATACTAATGTAGCGTACAAATACAATACTAATGTAGCATACAAATACAATACTAATGTAGCGTACAAATACAATACTAATGTATCGTACAAATACAATACTAATGTAGCGTACAAATACAATACTAATGTAGCGTACAAATACAATACTAATGTAGAGTACAAACCAAATACAATACTAATGTAGCGTACAAATACAATACTAATGTAGCATACAAATACAATACTACTGTAGCGTACAAATACAATACTAATGTAGCATACAAATACAATACTAATGTAGCGTACAAATACAATACTAATGTAGCGTACAAACCAAATACAATACTAATGTAGCGTACAAACCAAATACAATACTAATGTAGCGTACAAACCAAATACAATACTAATGTAGCGTACAAACCAAATACAATACTAATGTAGCGTACAAACCAAATACAATACTAATGTACCATACAAACCAAATACAATACTAATGTAGTGTACAAACCAAATACAATACTAATGTATCGTACAAATACAATACTAATGTAGCGTACAAATACAATACTAATGTAGCGTACAAACCAAATACAATACTAATGTATCGTACAAATACAATACTAATGTAGCGTACAAATACAATACTAATGTAGCGTACAAATACAATACTAATGTAGCATACAAATACAATACTAATGTAGCGTACAAATACAATACTAATGTAGCGTACAAACCAAATACAATACTAATGTAGCATACAAACCAAATACAATACTAATGTAGCATACAAACCAAATACAATACTAATGTAGCGTCCAAATACAATACTAATGTAGCATACAAACCAAATACAATACTAATGTACCGTACAAACCAAATACAATACTAATGTAGCGTACAAACCAAATACAATACTAATGTAGCGTACAAACCAAATACAATACTAATGTACCGTACAAACCAAATACAATACTAATGTAGTGTACAAACCAAATACAATACTAATGTAGCGTACAAACCAAATACAATACTAATGTATCGTACAAATACAATACTAATGTAGCGTACAAATACAATACTAATGTAGCGTACAAACCAAATACAATACTAATGTAGCATACAAATACAATACTAATGTAGCGTACAAATACAATACTAATGTAGCATACAAATACAATACTAATGTAGCGTACAAATACAATACTAATGTAACATACAAATACAATACTAATGTAGCGTACAAATACAATACTAATGTAGCGTACAAATACAATACTAATGTAGCGTACAAATACAATACTAATGTATCGTACAAATACAATACTAATGTAGCATACAAATACAATACTAATGTAGCGTACAAATACAATACTAATGTAGCGTACAAATACAATACTAATGTAGCGTACAAATACAATACTAATGTAGCGTACAAACCAAATACAATACTAATGTAGCGTACAAACCAAATACAATACTAATGTAGCGTACAAATACAATACTAATGTAGCGTACAAATACAATACTAATGTAGCATACAAATACAATACTAATGTAGCATACAAATACAATACTAATGTAGCGTACAAATACAATACTAATGTAGCGTACAAATACAATACTAATGTAGCGTACAAATACAATACTAATGTAGCGTACAAATACAATACTAATGTAGCGTACAAATGCAATACTAATGTATCGTACAAATACAATACTAATGTAGCATACAAATACAATACTAATGTAGCGTACAAATACAATACTAATGTAGCGTACAAATACAATACTAATGTAGCGTACAAATACAATACTAATGTAGAGTACAAACCAAATACAATACTAATGTAGCGTACAAATACAATACTAATGTAGCGTACAAACCAAATACTAATGTAGCGTACAAACCAAATACAATACTAATGTAGCGTACAAACCAAATACAATACTAATGTAGCGTACAAAAAACAACAAACAAATACAATACTAATGTAGCGTACAAACCAATACTAATGTAGCGTACAAACCAAATACAATACTAATGTAGCGTACAAACCAAATACAATACTAATGTAGCGTACAAACCAAATACAATACTAATGTAGCGTACAAATACAATACTAATGTAGCATACAAATACAATACTAATGTAGCGTACAAATACAATACTAATGTAGCGTACAAATACAATACTAATGTAGCGTACAAATACAATACTAATGTATCGTACAAATACAATACTAATGTAGCGTACAAATACAATACTAATGTAGCGTACAAATACAATACTAATGTAGCGTACAAATACAATACTAATGTAGCGTACAAATACAATACTAATGTAGCGTACAAATACAATACTAATGTAGCGTACAAATACAATACTAATGTAGCGTACAAATACAATACTAATGTATCGTACAAATACAATACTAATGTAGCGTACAAATACAATACTAATGTAGCGTACAAATACAATACTAATGTATCGTACAAATACAATACTAATGTATCGTACAAATACAATACTAATGTAGCGTACAAATACAATACTAATGTAGCGTACAAATACAATACTAATGTAGCGTACAAATACAATACTAATGTAGCGTACAAATACAATACTAATGTAGCGTACAAATACAATACTAATGTAGCGTACAAATACAATACTAATGTAGCGTACAAATACAATACTAATGTATCGTACAAATACAATACTAATGTAGCGTACCAACCAAATACAATACTAATGTAGCGTACCAACCAAATACAATACTAATGTAACGTACAAACCAAATACAATACTAATGTATCGTACAAACCAAATACAATACTAATGTAGCGTACAAACCAAATACAATACTAATGTAGCGTACAAACAAAATACTAATGTAGCGTACAAATACAATACTAATGTAGCATACAAATACAATACTAATGTAGCGTACAAATACAATACTAATGTAGCATACAAATACAATACTAATGTAGCGTACAAATACAATACTAATGTAGCGTACAAATACAATACTAATGTAGCATACAAATACAATACTACAGTAGCGTACAAATACAATACTAATGTAGCGTACAAATACAATACTAATGTAGTGTACAAATACAATACTAATGTACCGTACAAACCAAATACAATACTAATGTAGCGTACAAACCAAATACAATACTAATGTAGCGTACCAACCAAATACAATACTAATGTAGCGTACCAACCAAATACAATACTAATGTAACGTACAAGCCAAATACAATACTAATGTAGCGTACAAACCAAAACAATACTAATGTAACGTACAAGCCAAATACAATACTAATGTAGCGTACAAACCAAATACAATACTAATGTAGCGTACAAACCAAATACAATACTAATGTAGCGTACCAACCAAATACAATACTAATGTTACGTTTTTGATGAAATTTCACAAATTCAAAGCAAATAAATGCTATCTAAGTTCATAGTTGGTCTAAATCAATGCCATTATATATATATATATATCTTCGGCACAGTTATTTTATAACGTTTGCCAAACGTACCTACTTATTGAAAAGTGGTGGGGACGATGTGGGTCGAAATTTCGCCCGGAAAAAAATGTTGTGACGGCTGTACCCGCGTATAATGCGCACTAGACAAATTCCTCAAGGATTTCAGTAATAAAAGTGCGCGTTATACATAGCAAATGACGGTAATGTAGCATACAAACCAAGAGGTTGAAGCTGTATGAAAGTTTGAACCCAGGACTTGCTTAGAACATCCAGCGGGGAACTCTCGTGTAGAGGAAATACTTGCAACACTATCTTCTTAGACTGTAGTAAAGGCACTGAAATATACAAATACAGTCAGACTTTAATCTTGAATATACAAATACAGTCAGACTTGAACAATTAAATATACAAATACAGTCAGACTTGAACAATGAAATATACAAATACAGTCAGACTTTAACCTTGAAATATACAAATACAGTCAGACTTGAACAATTAAATATACAAATACTATCAGACTTTAACATTGAAATATACAAATACAGTCAGACTTTAACCTTGAAATATACAAATACAGTCAGACTTGAACAATTAAATATACAAATACAGTCAGACTTTAACCTTGAAATATACAAATACAGTCAGACTTTAACCTTGAAATATACAAATACAGTCAGACTTGAACAATTAAATATACAAATACAGTCAGACTTGAACCATGAAATATACAAATACAGTCAGACTTTAACCTTGAAATATACAAATACAGTCAGACTTTAACCTTGAAATATACAAATACAGTCAGACTTGAACCATGAAATATACAAATACAGTCAGACTTTAACCTTGAAATATACAAATACAGTCAGACTTGAACCATGAAATATACAAATACAGTCATACTTGAAGTCAGCTGTAAAATATACAAATACAGATATAATTGAAGTCAGCTGTGAAATATACAAATACAGTCATACTTGAAGTCAGCTGTGACATATACAAATACAGTCAGGTTTATACCATGAAATACGAGATTTGACATAGCTCAATACTCTAGCATGCACATCCTGAAATAACAATTTGGACCCGGACTGGTGATAAAGATAGACCATGATAATCAAAAGAGTTTCCTTAATCAATGACAATATACCACTACTCTATATGGAAGTCTTTATGCACTAGAGAAATTACCCAACAGCCTGATGGGCAAATAGCGGTGTTGAAATGATGTACAGATGATGATCAGCTGCCATATCTAGTGTCCTAGGAATCCTACAGGGAGAACATAATGATTGAGTCGTGTATCATACTTCATCAACAGCTATTAGTTGATTGAATTTATGTTTTATTCTATGTTCAAGATATAGCAGCTGTGCAATTGTGTCCATTGTGCTACGATCTGGGTAATGAATATGAATAACAATGTTTTACAGTAAAAGAAAAATATTGATGCAATGCACAAAAAGCCACCGGGGAAAGTAACTTGCGATTTGACAACATTATTTCGACATGTTCGTAAAAGAATTTATTTGAATACAATAGTCAACTGCTGTCGGGTGCCGGGTCAACTAAAGTCGGCACATAGATTCAACAGTTAATGTTTTACCTATGGATTGTCCCTCTAGGAATTTCACTTTACCAAGCACCTCTCCAGGGTCGGCACGCAGATTCAGCAGTAGATGGTAAACAATGCTCTGTCTCTCTTCGCTGGTGAGGAACGTTGTCTCATCCTCGATACCATGATAACACAGCTGATCCTCGAAAACAAACTCTCGCTTACCACCACCAAAATCCTGCTTGATGGTTTTCCTGATTCCCAGCATCTCGGCCCCGCGTAGTAAACTGAAAGATTTACCATAATCTGTTACACATTGATCAGAAGTTAAGATCATAGGTGACAACACATGCAAGTTATTTCGCTTTCTGTACAATCCAATCAATATTTACATTAGATTACCATATATATGTAACGGTGTGTCATGTCTATTAAACC
>JABXNX010000299.1:0-18674 GCA_014843695.1 Archivesica marissinica | reverse complement strand
GGTATGATACACTAACCTACATTGTTTGGTGGGTATGGTACACTAACCTACCTTGTTTGGTGGGTATGATACACTAATCTACATTGTTTGGTGGGTATGATACACTAACCTACATTGTTTGGTGGGTATGATACACTAACCTACATTGTTTGGTGGGTATGATACACTAACCTACATTGTTTGGTGGGTATGATACACTAACCTACCTTGTTTGGTGTGTATGATACACTAACCTACCTTGTTTGGTGGGTATGATACACTAACCTACATTGTTTGGTGGGTATGATACACTAACCTACATTGTTTAGTGGGTATGATACACTAACCTACATTGTTTGGTGGGTATGATACACTAACCTACATTGTTTGGTGGGTATGATACACTAACCTACATTGTTTGGTTGGTATGATACACTAACCTACATTGTTTGGTGGGTATGATACACTAACCTACATTGTTTGGTGGGTATGATACACTAACCTACATTGTTTGGTGGGTATGATACACTAACCTACCTTGTTTGGAGAGTGTATGATACACTAACCTACCTTGTTTGGGCAGGGTATGATACACTAACCTACATTGTTTGGTGGGTATGATACACTAACCTACATTGTTTGGTGGGTATGATACACTAACCTACTTGTTTGGTGGGTATGATACACTAACCTACATTGTTTGGTGGGTATGATACACTAACCTACATTGTTTGGTGGGTATGATACACTAACCTACATTGTTTGGTGGGTATGATACACTAACCTACCTTGTTTGGTGGGTATGATACACTAACCTACATTGTTTGGTGGGTATGATACACTACCCTACATTGTTTGGTGGGTATGATACACTAACCTACCTTGTTTGGTGGGTATGATACACTAACCTACATTGTTTGGTGGGTATGATACACTAACCTACATTGTTTGGTGGGTATGATACACTAACCTACATTGTTTGGTGGGTATGATACACTAACCTACCTTGTTTGGTGGGTATGATACACTAACCTACATTGTTTGGTGGGTATGATACACTAACCTACATTGTTTGGTGGGTATGATACACTAACCTACATTGTTTGGGGGGTATGATACACTAACCTACATTGTTTGGTGGGTATGGTACACTAACCTACCTTGTTTGGTGGGTATGATACACTAATCTACATTGTTTGGTGGGTATGATACACTAACCTACATTGTTTGGTGGGTATGGTACACTAACCTACCTTGTTTGGTGGGTATGATACACTAACCTACATTGTTTGGTGGGTATGATACACTAACATACATTGTTTGTTGGGTATGATACACTAACCTACATTGTTTGGTGGGTATGATACACTAACCTACCTTGTTTGGTGGATATGGTACACTAACCTACATTGTTTGGTGGGCATAGTACATTAACCTACATTGTTTGGTGGGTATGATACACTACCCTACATTGTTTGGTGGGTACGATACACTAACCTACATTGTTTGTTGGGTATGATACACTAACCTACCTGGTTTGGTGGATATGATACACTACCCTACATTGTTTGGTGGGTATGATACACTAACCTACATTGTTTGGTGGGTATGATACACTAACCTACATTGTTTGGTGGGTATGATACACTAACCTACATTGTTTGATGGGTAGGATACACTAACCTACCTTGTTTGGTAGGTATGATACATTAACCTACATTTTTTGGTGGGTATGATGCATTACCTACCGTATTTGACGGGTATGATACACTAACCTACATTGTTTGGTGGGTATGATACACTAACCTACCTTGTTTGGTGGGTATGATACACTAACCTACATTGTTTGACGGGTATGATACACTAACCTACATTGTTTGTTGGGTATGATACACTAACATACATTGTTTGGTGAGTATGATACACTAACCTACATTGTTTGGTGGGTATGATACATTAACCTACATTGTTTGGTGGGTATGATACACTAACCTACATTGTTGGTGGGTATGATACACTAACCTACATTGTATGACGGGTATGATATACTAACCTACATTGTTTGGTGGGTATAATACACTAACCTACATTGTTTGGTGGGTATGATACACTAACCTACATTGTTTGGTGAGTATGATACACTAACCTACATTGTTTGGTGGGTATGGTACATTAACCTACATTGTTTGGGCAGAGGGTATGATACACTAACCTACCTTGTTTGGGCAGAGGGTATGATACACTAATCTACCTTGTTTGGGCAGAGGGTCTGATACACTAACCTACATTATTTGGTGGGTATGGTACACTAACCTACATTGTTTGGTGGGTATGATACACTAACCTACATTGTTTGGTGGGTATGATACACTAACCTACATTGTTTGATGGGTAGGATACACTAACCTACCTTGTTTGGTAGGTATGATACATTAACCTACATTGTTTGGTGGGTATGATGCACTAACCTACCTTATTTGACGGGTATGATACACTAACCTACATTGTTTGGTGGGTATGATACACTAACTTACCTTGTTTGGTGGGTATGATACACTAACATACATTGTTTGGTGGGTATGATACATTAACCTACATTGTTTGGTGGGTATGATACACTACTATACATTGTTTGGTGGGTATGATACACTAACCTACCTTGTTTGGTGGGTATGGTACACTAACCTACATTGTTTGGTGTGCATATTACACTAACCTACATTGTTTGGTGGGTATGATACACTACCCTACATTGTTTGGTGGGTACGATACACTAACCTACCTTGTTTGGTGGGTATGATACATTAACCAACATTGTTTGTTGGGTATGATGCACTAACCTACCTTATTTGACGTGTATGATACACTAACCTACATTGTTTGGTGGGTATGATACACTAACCTACATTGTTTGGTGGGTATGATACACTAACCTACATTGTTTAGTGGGTATGCTACACTAACCTACATTGTTTGGTGGGTATGATACATTAACCTACATTGTTTGGTGGGTATGATACACTACTATACATTGTTTGGTGGGTATGATACACTAACCTACATTGTTTGATGGGTATGGTACACTAACCTACCTTGTTTGGTGGGTATGATACACTAACCTACCTTGTTTGGTGGGTATGGTACACTAACCTACATTGTTTGGTGGGCAAAGTACACTAACCTACATTGTTTGGTGGGTACGATACACTACCCTACATTGTTTGGTGGGTACGATACACTAACCTACCTTGTTTGGTGGGTATGATACACTAACCTACATTGTTTGTTGGGTATGATACACTAACCTACATTGTTTGATGGGTATGATACACTAACCTACCTTGTTTGGTAGGTATGATACACTAACCTACATTGCTTGGTGGGTATGATACACTAACCTACCTAATTTGACGGGTATGATACACTAACCTACATTGTTTGGTGGGTATGATACACTAACCTACCTTGTTTGGTGGGTATGATACACTAACCTACATTGTTTGGTGGGTATGATACACTAACCTACATTGTTTGGTGGGTATGATACACTAACCTACATTGTTTGGTGGGTATGATACACTAACCTACATTGTTTGGTGGGTATGATACACTAACCTACATTGTTTGGGGGTATGATACCTAACCTACTTGTTTGAGAGGGTATGATACACTAACCTACCTTGTTTGAAGGGTATGATACACTAACCTACATTGTTTGGTGGGTATGGTACACTAACCTACATTGTTTGGTGGGTATGATACACTAACCTACATTGTTTGGTGGGTATGATACACTAACCTACATTGTTTGGTGGTTATGATACACTAACCTACATTGATTGGTGGGTATGATACACTACCCTACATTGTTTGATGGGTATGATACACTAACCTACATTGTTTAGTGGGTATGGTACACGAACCTACCTTGTTTGGTGGGTATGATCCACTAACCTACATTGTTTGGTGGGTATGATACACTAACCTACATTGTGTGATGGGTAGGATACACTAACCTACCTTGTTTGGTGGGTATGATATATTAACCTACCTTGTTTGGTGGGTATGATACACTAACCTACATTGTTTGACGGGTATGATACACTAACCTACATTGTTTGACGGGTATGATACACTAACCTACATTGTTTTGTGGGTATGATACACTAACCTACCTTGTTTGGTGGGTATGGTACACGAACCTACATTGTTTGGTGGGTATGATACACTAACCTACATTGTTTAGTGGGTATGGTACACGAACCTACCTTGTTTGGTGGGTATGATACACTAACCTACATTGTTTGGTGGGTATGTTACACGAACCTACCTTGTTTGGTGGGTATGATACACTAACCTACATTGTTTGGTGGGTATGATACACTAACCTACATTGTTTGGTGGGTATTATACACTAACCTACCTTGTTTAGTGGGTATGATACACTAACCTACATTGTATGACGGGAATGATACACTAACCTACATTGTTTAGTGAGTATGGTACACGAACATACCTTGTTTGGTGTGTATGATACACAAACCTACATTGTTTGGTGTGTATGATACACTAACCTAACTTGTTTATTGGATATGGTACACGAAAATACCTTGTTTGGTGGGTATGATACACTAACCTACATTGTTTGGTGTGTATGATACACTAACCTAACTTGTTTATTGGATATTGTACACGAACCTACCTTGTTTGGTGGATATGATACACTAACCTACATTGTTTTGTGGGTATGATACACTAACCTACATTGTTTGGTGGGTATGATACACTAACCTACATTGTTTGATGGGTATGATACACTAACCTACATTGTTTGGTGGGTATGATACACTAACCTACATTGTTTGGTGGGTATGATACACTAACCTACATTGTTTGGTGGGTATGATACACTAACCTACCTTGTTTGGTGGGTATGATACACTAACCTACATTGTTTGGTGGGTATGATACACTAACCTACATTTTTTAGTGGGTATGATACACTAACCTACATTGTTTGGTGGGTGTGATACACTAACCTACATTGTTTGGTGGGTATTATACACTAACCTACATTGTTTGGTTGGTATCATACACTAACCTACATTGTTTGGTGGGTATGATACACTAACCTACATTGTTTGGTGGGTATGATACCCTAACCTACATTGTTTGGGCAGAGGGTATGATACACTAACCTACCTTGTTTGGGCAGAGTGTATGATATACTAACCTACCTTGTTTGGGCAGAAGGTATGGTACACTAACCTACATTGTTTGGTGGGTATGATACACTAACCTACATTGTTTGGTGGGTATGGTACACTAACCTACCTTGTTTGGTGGGTATGATACACTAATCTACATTGTTTGGTGGGTATGATACACTAACCTATATTGTTTGGTGGGTATGATACACTAACCTACATTGTTTGGTGGGTATGGTACACTAACCTACCTTGTTTGGTGGGTATGATACACTAACCTACATTGTTTGGTGGGTATGATACACTACCATACATCGTTTGGTGGGTATGATACACTAACCTACCTTGTTTGGTGGGCATAGTACACTAACCTACATTGTTTGGTGGGTATGATACACTACCCTACATTTTTTGGTGGGTACGATACACTAACCTACCTTGTTTGGTGGGTATGATACACTAACCTACCTGGTTTGGTGGATATGTTACACTACCCTACATTGTTTGGTGGGTATGGTACACTAACCTACCTTGTTTGGGCAGAGTGTATGATACACTAACCTACCTTGTTTGGGCAGAAGGTATGATACACTAACCTACATTGTTTGGTGGGTATGGTACACTAACCTACATTGTTTGGTGGGTATGATACACTAACCTACATTGTTTGGTGGGTATGGTACACTAACCTACCTTGTTTGGTGGGTATGATACACTAATCTACATTGTTTGGTGGGTATGATACACTAACCTACATTGTTTGGTGGGTATGGTACACTAACCTACCTTGTTTGGTGGGTATGATACACTAACCTACATTGTTTGGTGGGTATGATACACTAACCTACATTGTTTGTTGGGTATGATACACTAACCTACATTGTTTGGTGGGTATGATACACTAACCTACCTTGTTTGGTGGATATGGTACACTAACCTACATTGTTTGGTGGGCAGATACATTAACCTACATTGTTTGGTGGGTATGATACACTACCCTACATTGTTTGGTGGGTACGATACACTAACCTACATTGTTTGTTGGGTATGATACACTAACCTACCTGGTTTGGTGGATATGATACACTACCCTACATTGTTTGGTGGGTATGATACACTAACCTACATTGTTTGATGGGTAGGATACACTAACCTACCTTGTTTGGTAGGTATGATACATTAACCTACATTTTTTGGTGGGTATGATGCATACCTACCTATTTGACGGGTATGATACACTAACCTACATTGTTTGGTGGGTATGATACACTAACCTACCTTGTTTGGTGGGTTTGATACACTAACCTACATTGTTTGACGGGTATGATACACTAACCTACATTGTTTGTTGGGTATGATACACTAACATACATTGTTTGGTGAGTATGATACACTAACCTACATTGTTTGGTGGGTATGATACACTAACCTACATTGTTTGGTGGGTATGATACACTAACCTACATTGTTGGTGGGTATGATACACTAACCTACATTGTATGACGGGTATGATATACTAACCTACATTGTTTGGTGGGTATAATACACTAACCTACATTGTTTGGTGGGTATGATACACTAACCTACATTGTTTGGTGAGTATGATACACTAACCTACATTGTTTGGTGGGTATGATACACTAACCTACATTGTTTGGGCAGAGGGTATGATACACTAACCTACCTTGTTTGGGCAGAGGGTATGATACACTAATCTACCTTGTTTGGGCAGAGGGTCTGATACACTAACCTACATTATTTGGTGGGTATGGTACACTAACCTACATTGTTTGGTGGGTATGATACACTAACCTACATTGTTTGGTGGGTATGATACACTAACCTACATTGTTTGATGGTAGGATACACTAACCTACCTTGTTTGGTAGGTATGATACATTAACCTACATTGTTTGGTGGGTATGATGCACTAACCTACCTTATTTGACGGGTATGATACACTAACCTACATTGTTTGGTGGGTATGATACACTAACTTACCTTGTTTGGTGGGTATGATACACTAACATACATTGTTTGGTGGGTATGATACATTAACCTACATTGTTTGGTGGGTATGATACACTACTATACATTGTTTGGTGGGTATGATACACTAACCTACCTTGTTTGGTGGGTATGGTACACTAACCTACATTGTTTGGTGTGCATATTACACTAACCTACATTGTTTGGTGGGTATGATACACTACCCTACATTGTTTGGTGGGTACGATACACTAACCTACCTTGTTTGGTGGGTATGATACATTAACCAACATTGTTTGTTGGGTATGATGCACTAACCTACCTTATTTGACGTGTATGATACACTAACCTACATTGTTTGGTGGGTATGATACACTAACCTACATTGTTTGGTGGGTATGATACACTAACCTACATTGTTTAGTGGGTATGCTACACTAACCTACATTGTTTGGTGGGTATGATACATTAACCTACATTGTTTGGTGGGTATGATACACTACTATACATTGTTTGGTGGGTATGATACACTAACCTACATTGTTTGATGGGTATGGTACACTAACCTACCTTGTTTGGTGGGTATGATACACTAACCTACCTTGTTTGGTGGGTATGGTACACTAACCTACATTGTTGGTGGGTATGATACACTAACCTACATTGTATGACGGGTATGATATACTAACCTACATTGTTTGGTGGGTATAATACACTAACCTACATTGTTTGGTGGGTATGATACACTAACCTACATTGTTTGGTGAGTATGATACACTAACCTACATTGTTTGGTGGGTATGGTACATTAACCTACATTGTTTGGGCAGAGGGTATGATACACTAACCTACCTTGTTTGGGCAGAGGGTATGATACACTAATCTACCTTGTTTGGGCAGAGGGTCTGATACACTAACCTACATTATTTGGTGGGTATGGTACACTAACCTACATTGTTTGGTGGGTATGATACACTAACCTACATTGTTTGGTGGGTATGATACACTAACCTACATTGTTTGATGGGTAGGATACACTAACCTACCTTGTTTGGTAGGTATGATACATTAACCTACATTGTTTGGTGGGTATGATGCACTAACCTACCTTATTTGACGGGTATGATACACTAACCTACATTGTTTGGTGGGTATGATACACTAACTTACCTTGTTTGGTGGGTATGATACACTAACATACATTGTTTGGTGGGTATGATACATTAACCTACATTGTTTGGTGGGTATGATACACTACTATACATTGTTTGGTGGGTATGATACACTAACCTACCTTGTTTGGTGGGTATGGTACACTAACCTACATTGTTTGGTGTGCATATTACACTAACCTACATTGTTTGGTGGGTATGATACACTACCCTACATTGTTTGGTGGATACGATACACTAACCTACCTTGTTTGGTGGGTATGATACATTAACCAACATTGTTTGTTGGGTATGATGCACTAACCTACCTTATTTGACGTGTATGATACACTAACCTACATTGTTTGGTGGGTATGATACACTAACCTACATTGTTTGGTGGGTATGATACACTAACCTACATTGTTTAGTGGGTATGCTACACTAACCTACATTGTTTGGTGGGTATGATACATTAACCTACATTGTTTGGTGGGTATGATACACTACTATACATTGTTTGGTGGGTATGATACACTAACCTACATTGTTTGATGGGTATGGTACACTAACCTACCTTGTTTGGTGGGTATGATACACTAACCTACCTTGTTTGGTGGGTATGGTACACTAACCTACATTGTTGGTGGGTATGATACACTAACCTACATTGTTTGGTGGGTACGATACACTAACCTACATTGTTTGGTGGGTATGATACACTAACCTACATTGTTTGGTGGGTATGATACACTAACCTACATTGTTTGGTGGGTATGATACACTAACCTACATTGTTTGGTGGGTATGATACACTAACCTACATTGTTTGGGAGGGTATGATACACTAACCTACCTTGTTTGAGAGGGTATGATACACTAACCTACCTTGTTTGAGCGGGTATGATACACTAACCTACATTGTTTGGTGGGTATGATACACTAACCTACATTGTTTGGTGGGTATGATACACTAACCTACATTGTTTGGTGGGTATGATACACTAACCTACATTGTTTGGTGGGTATGATACACTAACCTACATTGTTTGGTGGGTATGATACACTAACCTACATTGTTTGGAGGGTATGATACTCTAACCTACCTTGTTTGGGCAGAGGGTATGATACACTAACCTACCTTGTTTGTGCAGAGGGTATGATACACTATCCTACATTATTTGGTGGGTATGGTACACTAACCTACATTGTTTGGTGGGTATGATACACTAACCTACATTGTTTGGTGGGTATGGTACACTAACCTACATTGTTTGGTGGGTATGATACACTAACCTACATTGTTTGGTGGGTATGATACACTAACCTAACTTGTTTGGTGGGTATGATACACTAATCTACATTGTTTGGTGGGTATGATACACTAACCTACATTGTTTGGTGGGTATGATACACTAACCTACATTGTTTGGTGGGTATGATACACTAACCTAACTTGTTTGGTGGGTATGATACACTAACCTACATTGTTTTGTGGGTATGATACACTACTATACATTGTTTGGTGGGTATGATACACTAACCTACCTTGTTTGATGGGTATGATACACTAACCTACATTGTTTGGTGGGTATGATACACTAACCTACATTGTTTGGTGGGTATGAAACACTAACCTACATTGTTTGGTGGGTATGATACACTAACCTACATTGTTTGGTGGTTATGATACACTAACCTACATTGATTGGTGGGTATGATACACTACCCTACATTGTTTGATGGGTATGATACACTAACCTACATTGTTTAGTGGGTATGGTACACGAACCTACCTTGTTTGGTGGGTATGATCCACTAACCTACATTGTTTGGTGGGTATGATACACTAACCTACATTGTGTGATGGGTGGTACACTAACCTACCTTGTTTGGTGGGTATGATATATAACCTACCTTGTTTGGTGGGTATGATACACTAACCTACATTGTTTGACGGGTATGATACACTAACCTACATTGTTTGACGGGTATGATACACTAACCTACATTGTTTTGTGGGTATGATACACTAACCTACCTTGTTTGGTGGGTATGGTACACGAACCTACATTGTTTGGTGGGTATGATACACTAACCTACATTGTTTAGTGGGTATGGTACACGAACCTACCTTGTTTGGTGGGTATGATACACTAACCTACATTGTTTGGTGGGTATGTTACACGAACCTACCTTGTTTGGTGGGTATGATACACTAACCTACATTGTTTGGTGGGTATGATACACTAACCTACATTGTTTGGTGGGTATTATACACTAACCTACCTTGTTTAGTGGGTATGATACACTAACCTACATTGTATGACGGGAATGATACACTAACCTACATTGTTTAGTGAGTATGGTACACGAACATACCTTGTTTGGTGTGTATGATACACTAACCTAACTTGTTTATTGGATATGGTACACGAAAATACCTTGTTTGGTGGGTATGATACACTAACCTACATTGTTTGGTGTGTATGATACACTAACCTAACTTGTTTATTGGATATTGTACACGAACCTACCTTGTTTGGTGGATATGATACACTAACCTACATTGTTTGACGGGTATGATACACTAACCTACATTGTTTTGTGGGTATGATACACTAACCTACCTTGTTTGGTGGGTATGATACACTAACCTACATTGTATGACGAGTATGATACACTAACCTACATTGTTTGGTGGGTATGATACACTAACCTACATTGTTTGGTGGGTATGATACACTAACCTACATTGTTTGTTGGGTATGATACACTAACCTACATTGTTTGGTGGGTATGATACACTAACCTACATTGTTTGGTGGGTATGATACACTAACCTACATTGTTTGGTGGGTATGATACACTAACCTACATTGTTTGGTGGGTATGATACACTAACCTACATTGTTTGGTGGGTATGATACACTAACCTACATTGTTTGGTGGGTATGATACACTAACCTACCTTGTTTGCAGAACTAACCTACTTGTTTGTGGGTATGATACACTAACCTACCTTGTTTGGTGGGTATGATACACTAACCTACATTGTTTGGTGGGTATGATACACTAACCTACATTGTTTGGTGGGTATGATACACTAACCTACATTGTTTGGTGGGTATGATACACTAACCTACATTGTTTGATGGGTAGGATACACTAACCTACCTTGTTTGGTAGGTATGATACACTAACCTACATTGTTTGGTGGGTATGATCACTAACCTACCTTATTTGACGGGTATGATACACTAACCTACATTGTTTGGTGGGTATGATACACTAACCTACCTTGTTTGGTGGGTATGGTACACTAACCTACATTGTTTGGTGGGCAAAGTACACTAACCTACATTGTTTGGTGGGTACGATACACTACCCTACATTGTTTGGTGGGTACGATACACTAACCTACCTTGTTTGGTGGGTATGATACACTAACCTACATTGTTTGTTGGGTATGATACACTAACCTACATTGTTTGATGGGTAGGATACACTAACCTACCTTGTTTGGTAGGTATGATACATTAACCTACATTGCTTGGTGGGTATGATGCACTAACCTACCTAATTTGACGGGTATGATACACTAACCTACATTGTTTGGTGGGTATGATACACTAACCTACCTTGTTTGGTGGGTATGATACACTAACCTACATTGTTTCGTGGGTATAATACACTAACCTACATTGTTTGGTGGGTATGATACTCTAACCTACATTGTTTGGTGGGTATGATACACTAACCTACATTGTTTGGGCAGAGGGTATGATACTCTAACCTACCTTGTTTGAGAGGGTATGATACACTAACCTACCTTGTTTGTGCAGAGGGTATGATACACTATCCTACATTATTTGGTGGGTATGGTACACTAACCTACATTGTTTGGTGGGTATGATACACTAACCTACATTGTTTGGTGGGTATGGTACACTAACCTACATTGTTTGGTGGGTATGATACACTAACCTACATTGTTTGGTGGGTATGATACACTAACCAACTTGTTTGGTGGGTATGATACACTAATCTACATTGTTTGGTGGGTATGATACACTAACCTACATTGTTTGGTGGGTATGATACACTAACCTACATTGTTTGGTGGGTATGATACACTAACCTAACTTGTTTGGTGGGTATGATACACTAACCTACATTGTTTTGTGGGTATGATACACTACTATACATTGTTTGGTGGGTATGATACACTAACCTACCTTGTTTGATGGGTATGATACACTAACCTACATTGTTTGGTGGGTATGATACACTAACCTACATTGTTTGGTGGGTATGAAACACTAACCTACATTGTTTGGTGGGTATGATACACTAACCTACATTGTTTGGTGGTTATGATACACTAACCTACATTGATTGGTGGGTATGATACACTACCCTACATTGTTTGATGGGTATGATACACTAACCTACATTGTTTAGTGGGTATGGTACACGAACCTACCTTGTTTGGTGGGTATGATCCACTAACCTACATTGTTTGGTGGGTATGATACACTAACCTACATTGTGTGATGGGTAGGATACACTAACCTACCTTGTTTGGTGGGTATGATATATTAACCTACCTTGTTTGGTGGGTATGATACACTAACCTACATTGTTTGACGGGTATGATACACTAACCTACATTGTTTGACGGGTATGATACACTAACCTACATTGTTTTGTGGGTATGATACACTAACCTACCTTGTTTGGTGGGTATGGTACACGAACCTACATTGTTTGGTGGGTATGATACACTAACCTACATTGTTTAGTGGGTATGGTACACGAACCTACCTTGTTTGGTGGGTATGATACACTAACCTACATTGTTTGGTGGGTATGTTACACGAACCTACCTTGTTTGGTGGGTATGATACACTAACCTACATTGTTTGGTGGGTATGATACACTAACCTACATTGTTTGGTGGGTATTATACACTAACCTACCTTGTTTAGTGGGTATGATACACTAACCTACATTGTATGACGGGAATGATACACTAACCTACATTGTTTAGTGAGTATGGTACACGAACATACCTTGTTTGGTGTGTATGATACACAAACCTACATTGTTTGGTGTGTATGATACACTAACCTAACTTGTTTATTGGATATGGTACACGAAAATACCTTGTTTGGTGGGTATGATACACTAACCTACATTGTTTGGTGTGTATGATACACTAACCTAACTTGTTTATTGGATATTGTACACGAACCTACCTTGTTTGGTGGATATGATACACTAACCTACATTGTTTGACGGGTATGATACACTAACCTACATTGTTTTGTGGGTATGATACACTAACCTACATTGTTTGTTGGGTATGATACACTAACCACCTTGTTTGGGTATGAACACTACCACATTTTTGGTGGGTATGATACACTAACCTACTTTTTAGTGGGTATGATACACTAACCTACATTGTTTGGTGGGTGTGATACACTAACCTACATTGTTTGGTGGGTATTATACACTAACCTACATTGTTTGGTTGGTATCATACACTAACCTACATTGTTTGGTGGGTATGATACACTAACCTACATTGTTTGGTGGGTATGATACCCTAACCTACATTGTTTGGGCAGAGGGTATGATACACTAACCTACCTTGTTTGGGCAGAGTGTAAGATATACTAACCTACCTTGTTTGGGCAGAAGGTATGGTACACTAACCTACATTGTTTGGTGGGTATGATACACTAACCTACATTGTTTGGTGGGTATGGTACACTAACCTACCTTGTTTGGTGGGTATGATACACTAATCTACATTGTTTGGTGGGTATGATACACTAACCTACATTGTTTGGTGGGTATGATACACTAACCTACATTGTTTGGTGGGTATGGTACACTAACCTACCTTGTTTGGTGGGTATGATACACTAACCTACATTGTTTGGTGGGTATGATACACTACCATACATCGTTTGGTGGGTATGATACACTAACCTACCTTGTTTGGTGGGCATAGTACACTAACCTACATTGTTTGGTGGGTATGATACACTACCCTACATTTTTTGGTGGGTACGATACACTAACCTACCTTGTTTGGTGGGTATGATACACTAACCTACCTGGTTTGGTGGATATGTTACACTACCCTACATTGTTTGGTGGGTATGGTACACTAACCTACCTTGTTTGGGCAGAGTGTATGATACACTAACCTACCTTGTTTGGGCAGAAGGTATGATACACTAACCTACATTGTTTGGTGGGTATGGTACACTAACCTACATTGTTTGGTGGGTATGATACACTAACCTACATTGTTTGGTGGGTATGGTACACTAACCTACCTTGTTTGGTGGGTATGATACACTAACCTACATTGTTTGGTGGGTATGATACACTAACCTACATTGTTTGGTGGGTATGGTACACTAACCTACCTTGTTTGGTGGGTATGATACACTAACCTACATTGTTTGGTGGGTATGATACACTAACATACATTGTTTGTTGGGTATGATACACTAACCTACATTGTTTGGTGGGTATGATACACTAACCTACCTTGTTTGGTGGATATGGTACACTAACCTACATTGTTTGGTGGGCAGAGTACATTAACCTACATTGTTTGGTGGGTATGATACACTACCCTACATTGTTTGGTGGGTACGATACACTAACCTACATTGTTTGTTGGGTATGATACACTAACCTACCTGGTTTGGTGGATATGATACACTACCCTACATTGTTTGGTAGGTATGATACAATAACCTACATTGTTTGATGGGTAGGATACACTAACCTACCTTGTTTGGTAGGTATGATACATTAACCTACATTTTTTGGTGGGTATGATGCATTACCTACCGTATTTGACGGGTATGATACACTAACCTACATTGTTTGGTGGGTATGATACACTAACCTACCTTGTTTGGTGGGTTTGATACACTAACCTACATTGTTTGACGGGTATGATACACTAACCTACATTGTTTGTTGGGTATGATACACTAACATACATTGTTTGGTGAGTATGATACACTAACCTACATTGTTTGGTGGGTATGATACAATAACCTACATTGTTTGGTGGGTATGATACACTAACCTACATTGTTGGTGGGTATGATACACTAACCTACATTGTATGACGGGTATGATATACTAACCTACATTGTTTGGTGGGTATAATACACTAACCTACATTGTTTGGTGGGTATGATACACTAACCTACATTGTTTGGTGAGTATGATACACTAACCTACATTGTTTGGTGGGTATGGTACATTAACCTACATTGTTTGGGCAGAGGGTATGATACACTAACCTACCTTGTTTGGGCAGAGGGTATGATACACTAATCTACCTTGTTTGGGCAGAGGGTCTGATACACTAACCTACATTATTTGGTGGGTATGGTACACTAACCTACATTGTTTGGTGGGTATGATACACTAACCTACATTGTTTGGTGGGTATGATACACTAACCTACATTGTTTGATGGGTAGGATACACTAACCTACCTTGTTTGGTAGGTATGATACATTAACCTACATTGTTTGGTGGGCATGATGCACTAACCTACCTTATTTGACGGGTATGATACACTAACCTACATTGTTTGGTGGGTATGATACACTAACTTACCTTGTTTGGTGGGTATGATACACTAACATACATTGTTTGGTGGGTATGATACATTAACCTACATTGTTTGGTGGGTATGATACACTACTATACATTGTTTGGTGGGTATGATACACTAACCTACCTTGTTTGGTGGGTATGGTACACTAACCTACATTGTTTGGTGTGCATATTACACTAACCTACATTGTTTGGTGGGTATGATACACTACCCTACATTGTTTGGTGGATACGATACACTAACCTACCTTGTTTGGTGGGTATGATACATTAACCAACATTGTTTGTTGGGTATGATGCACTAACCTACCTTATTTGACGAAATACACTAACCTACATTGTTTGGTGGATATGATACACTACCCTACATTGTTTGGTGGGTATGATACACTAACCTAACAACTTGTTTAGTCGGTGTATGCACTACAACTAACCCTACACTGTATTGGAGGGTATGAAAATACCAACCTAACCTACATTGTTTGGTTGGTATGATACAACTATTACATATTTGGTGGGTATGATACCTAACCTACATTGTTTTGATGGGTATCGGTACAACTAACCGACCATTGTTTTGGCGGGTAGGTCATCCCTAACCTCACCGTTTTTATGGTGGGTATAGCGTACACTAACCCCTACATTGGTTGAGTGGGTATGATACACTAACCTACATTGTATATGACGGGTAAATGATATCTAACCTACATTGTTTGGTGGGTATAATACACTAACCTACATTGTTTGGTGGGTATGATACACTAACCTACATTGTTTGGTGAGTATGATACACTAACCTACATTGTTTGGTGGGTATTGTACATTAACCTACATTGTTTGGGCAGAGGGTATGATACACTAACCTACCTTGTTTGGGCAGAGGGTATGATACACTAATCTACCTTGTTTGGGCAGAGGGTCTGATACACTAACCTACATTATTTGGTGGGTATGGTACACTAACCTACATTGTTTGGTGGGTATGATACACTAACCTACATTGTTTGGTGGGTATGATACACTAACCTACATTGTTTGATGGGTAGGATACACTAACCTACCTTGTTTGGTAGGTATGATACATTAACCTACATTGTTTGGGCAGAGGGTATGATGCACTAACCTACCTTATTTGACGGGTATGATACACTAACCTACATTGTTTGGTGGGTATGATACACTAACTTACCTTGTTTGGTGGGTATGATACACTAACATACATTGTTTGGTGGGTATGATACATTAACCACAAAACACACATACATTGATTGGTGGGTATGATACACTACTATACATTGTTTGGTTGGTATGATACACTAACCTACCTTGTTTGGTGGGTATGGTACACTAACCTACATTGTTTGGTGTGCATATTACACTAACCTACATTGTTTGGTGGGTATGATACACTACCCTACATTGTTTGGTGGGTACGATACACTAACCTACCTTGTTTGGTGGGTATGATACATTAACCAACATTGTTTGTTGGGTATGATGCACTAACCTACCTTATTTGACGTGTATGATACACTAACCTACATTGTTTGGTGGGTATGATACACTAACCTACATTGTTTGGTGGGTATGATACACTAACCTACATTGTTTAGTGGGTATGCTACACTAACCTACATTGTTTGGTGGGTATGATACATTAACCTACATTGTTTGGTGGGTATGATACACTACTATACATTGTTTGGTGGGTATGATACACTAACCTACATTGTTTGATGGGTATGGTACACTAACCTACCTTGTTTGGTGGGTATGATACACTAACCTACCTTGTTTGGTGGGTATGGTACACTAACCTACATTGTTTGGTGGGCAAAGTACACTAACCTACATTGTTTGGTGGGTACGATACACTACCCTACATTGTTTGGTGGGTACGATGCACTAACCTACCTTGTTTGGTGGGTATGATACACTAACCTACATTGTTTGTTGGGTATGATACACTAACCTACATTGTTTGATGGGTAGGATACACTAACCTACCTTGTTTGGTAGGTATGATACATTAACCTACATTGCTTGGTGGGTATGATGCACTAACCTACCTAATTTGACGGGTATGATACACTAACCTACATTGTTTGGTGGGTATGATACACTAACCTACCTTGTTTGGTGGGTATGATACACTAACCTACATTGTTTCGTGGGTATAATACACTAACCTACATTGTTTGGTGGGTATGATACTATAACCTACATTGTTTGGTGGGTATGATACACTAACCTACATTGTTTGGGCAGAGGGTATGATACTCTAACCTACCTTGTTTGGGCAGAGGGTATGATACACTAACCTACCTTGTTTGTGCAAGGGTATGATACACTAACTACATTATTTGGTGGGTATGATACACTAACCTACATTGAAACACAACCACAAACACAACCACATTGGTGGGTATGATACACTAACCTACATTGTTTGGTGGGTATGATACACTAACCTAACTTGTTTGGTGGGTATGATACACTAACCTACATTGTTTGGTGGGTATGATACACTAACCTACATTGTTTAGTGGGTATGATACACTAACCTACATTGTTTGATGGGTATGATACACTAACCTAACTTGTTTGGTGGGTATGATACACTAACCTACATTGTTTTGTGGGTATGATACACTACTATACATTGTTTGGTGGGTATGAT
>JABXNX010000298.1:0-18697 GCA_014843695.1 Archivesica marissinica | reverse complement strand
TAGGTAGGTACAGACTATGTTATACAAGCGGTTATAGGTAGGTATATACTCTGTTATACTAGCATTTATAGGTAGGTATGTACTATGTTATACTAGCAGTTATAGGTAGGTATATACTCTGCTATGAAAGCAGTTATAGGTAGGTATATACACTGTTTTACTAGCAGTTATAGGTAGGTATATACTCTGTTATACTAGCAGTTATTGGTAGGTATAGAGTATTTTATGCTAGCAGTTATAAGTAGGTATATACTCTGTTATACTAGCTGTTATATGTAGGTATATACTCTGTTATACTAGCAGTTATAGGTAGGTATAGACTCTGTTACACTAGCAGTCATAGGTAGTTATATATTATGTTATACTAGCGGTTAGATGTATGTATATACTCTATTATACTAGCAGATATAGGTAGGTATATACTATATTATACTAGCAGTTATAGTTAGGTATAGATTATGTTATACTAGCGGTTATAGGTAGGTATGGACTATGTTATATTAGCAGTTATAGGTAGTTATATACTCTGTTTTACTAGCAGTTATAGGTAGGTAAATACTCTGTTACACTAGCAGTCATAGGTAGTTATATATTATGTTATACTAGCGGTTAGATGTATGTATATACTCTGTTATACTAGCAGTTATAGGTAGGTATATACTATGTTATACTAGCAGTTATAGGTAGGTCTATACTCTGTTATACTAGCAGTTATAGGTAGGTACTGACTCCATTATATTAGCAGATATAGGTAGCTATATACTCTGTTATACTAGCAGTTATAGATATGTATAGACTATGTTATACTAGCAGTTATAGGTAGGTATAGACTCTGTTATACTAGCAGTTATAGGTAGGTATAGACTATGTTAAGCTAGCAGTTAGAGGTAGGTACATACTATGATATAATAGCAGTTTAAGTAGGTATAGACTATGTTATACTAGCAGTTATAGGTAGTTATATACTCTGTTATACTAGCGGTTATAGATATGTATAGACTATGTTATACTATCAGTTATAGGTAGGTATAGACTATGTTATACTAGCAGATATAGGTAGGTATATACTCTGTTATACTAGCAGTTATAGATATGTATAGACTATGTTATACTATCAGTTATAGGTAGGTATAGACTATGTTATACTAGCAGTTATATGTAGGTATTGCCTATGTAATATTAGAGGTTACAGGTAGGTACAGACTATATTATACTAGCAGTAATAGGTAGGTATATACTCTGTTATACTTGCAGTTATAGGTAGGTATATACTCTGTTATACTAGCAGTTATATATTTGTATATACTATGTTATACTAGCGGTTATAGGTAGATATATACTCTGTTATACTAGCAGTTATAGGTAGGTATATACTCTGCTATGAAAGCAGTTATAGGTAGGTATATACACTGTTTTACTAGCAGATATAGGTAGGTATTTACTCTGTTATACTAGCAGTTATATATATGTATATACTATGTTATACTAGCAGTTATAGGTAGGTATATACTCTTTTATACTAGCAGTTATAGGTAGGTATATACTCTTTTATACTAGCAGTTATAGGTAGGTATAGATTCTGTTATACTAGCAGTAATAGGTAGGTATATACTCTGTTATACTAGCAGTTATAGGTAGCTATATACTATGTTATACTAGCATATATTGATTAGTATAAACTATGTTATCCTAGCAGATATAGGTAGGTATATACTCTGTTGTACTAGCAGTTATAGGTAGGTACAGACTATGTTATACAAGCGGTTATAGGTAGGTATATACTCTGTTATACTAGCAGTTATAGGTAGGTATGTACTATGTTATACTAGCAGTTATAGGTAGGTATATACTCTGCTATGAAAGAAGTTATAGGTAGGTATATACACTGTTTTACTAGCAGATATAGGTAGGTATTTACTCTGTTATAATAGAGGTTTAAGGTAACTATATACTATGTCATACTAGAAGTTATGGGTAGGTATAGACTATGTTATACTAGCGGTTATAGGTAGGTATATACTATTTTATGCTAGCAGTTATAGGTAGGTATATACTCTGTTATACTAGCAGTTATAGGTAGGTATATATTTTGTTATACTAGCAGTAATATTTTAGGTATAGACTCTGTTATACTAGCAGTTATAGGTAGCTATATACTATGTTATACTAGCAGTTATTGATAGGTATAGACTATGTTATATTAGCAGTTATAGGTAGGTATTGCCTATGTAATAATAGAGGTTATAGGTAGGTATATACTATGTTATACTAGCAGTAATAGTTAGGTATATACTATGTTATACTAGCAGTTATAGGTAGGTATATACTCTGTTATACTAGCAGTTATAGATATGTATAGACTATGTTATACTAGCGGTTATAGGTAGGTATATACTCTGTTATACTAGCAGTTATAGGTAGGTATATACTCTGTTATTCTTGCAGTTGTAGGTAGGTATAGAGTCTGTTATACTTGCAGTTATAGGTAGGTATATACTATGTTATACTAGCAGATATAGGTAGGTATATACTCTGTATATACTAGTAGTTATATATAGGTATAGACTATGTTATACTAGCAGTTATAGGTAGGTATATATTCTTTTATACTAGCAGTTATAGGTAGGTATATACTATGTTATACTAGCGGTTATAGGTAGGTACTGACTCCATTATATTAGCAGATAGAGGTAGCTATATATTCTGTTATACTAGCAGTTATAGATATGTATAGACTATGTTATACTAGCAGTTATAGGTAGGTATAGACTCTGTTATACTAGCAGTTATACGTAGGTATAGACTATGTTAAGCTAGCAGTTATAGGTAGTTATATACTCTGTTATACTAGCGGTTATAGATATGTATAGACTATGTTATACTATCAGTAATAGGTAGGTATAGACTATGTTATACTAGCAGATATAGGTAGGTATATACTCTGTTATACTAGCAGTTATAGATAGATATAGACTATGTTATACTAGCAGTTATATGTAGGTATTGCCTATGTAATATTAGAGGTTATAGGTAGGTACAGACTAATTATACTAGCAGTAATAGGTAGGTATATACTCTGTTATACTTGCAGTTATAGGTAGGTATATACTCTGTTATACTAGCAGTTATAGATATGTATAGACTATGTTATACTAGCAGTTATAGGTAGATATATACTCTGTTATACTAGCAGTTATAGGTATGTATATACTATGTTATAATAGCGGTTATAGGTAGGTATAGACTATGTTATACTAGCAGTTATAGATAGATATAGACTATGTTATACTAGCGTTTATTGGTAGGTATATACTCTGTTATACTAGCAGTTATAGGTAGGTATATACTCTGTTATTCTTGCAGTTGTAGGTAGGTATAGAGTCTGATATACTTGCAGTTATAGGTAGGTATATACTCTGTTATACTAGCAGTTATAGGTAGGTATATACTCTGTATATACTAGCAGTTATAGATAGGTATAGACTATGTTATACTAGCAGTTATAGGTAGGTATATACTATGTTATACTAGCAGTTATAGATAGGTATAGACTATGTTATAATAGCGGTTATAGGTAGGTATATACTATGTTATACTAGCAGTTATAGGTAGGTATATACTCTGTTATTCTTGCAGTTGTAGGTAGGTATAGAGTCTGATATACTTGCAGTTATAGGTAGGTATATACTCTGTTATACTAGCAGATATAGGTAGGTTTATACTCTGTATATACTAGCAGTTATAGATAGGTATAGACTATGTTATACTAGCAGTAATAGGTAGGTATAGACTATGTTATACTAGCTGTTATAGATATGTATAGACTATGTTATAATAGCGGTTATAGGTAGGTATATACTCTGTTATACTAGCAGTTATAGGTAGGTATATACTCTGTTATTCTTGCAGTTGTAGGTAGGTATAGAGTCTGATATACTTGCAGTTATAGGTAGGTATATACTCTGTTATACTAGCAGATATAGGTAGGTATATACTCTGTATATACTAGTAGTTATATATAGGTATAGACTATGTTATACTAGCAGTTATAGGTAGGTATATATTCTTTTATACTAGCAGTTATAGGTAGGTATAGACTATGTTATACTAGCGGTTATAGGTAGGTACTGACTCCATTATATTAGCAGATAGAGGTAGCTATATACTCTGTTATACTAGCAGTTATAGATATGTATAGACTATGTTATACTAGCAGTTATAGGTAGGTATAGACTCTGTTATACTAGCAGTTATAGGTAGGTATAGACTATGTTAAGCTAGCAGTTAGAGGTAGGTACATACTATGTTATAATAGCAGTTTAAGTAGGTATAGACTATGTTATACTAGCAGTTATAGGTAGTTATATACTCTGTTATACTAGCGGTTATAGATATGTATAGACTATGTTATACTATCAGTAATAGGTAGGTATAGACTATGTTATACTAGCAGATATAGGTAGGTATATACTCTGTTATACTAGCAGTTATAGATAGATATAGACTATGTTATACTAGCAGTTATATGTAGGTATTGCCTATGTAATATTAGAGGTTATAGGTAGGTACAGACTATATTATACTAGCAGTAATAGGTAGGTATATACTCTGTTATACTTGCAGTTATAGGCAGGTATATACTCTGTTATACTAGCAGTTATATATTTGTATATACTATGTTATACTAGCGGTTAGATGTATGTATAAACTCTGTTATACTAGCAGTTATAGGTAGGTATATACAATGTTATACTAGCAGTTATAGGTAGGTCTATACTCTGTTATACTAGCAGTTATAGGTAGTTATATACTCTGTTATACTAGCGGTTATAGGTAGGTACTGACTCCGTTATACTAGCAGATATAGGTAGCTATATACTCTGTTATACTAGCAGTTATAGATATGTATAGACTATGTTATACTAGCAGTTATAGGTAGTTATATACTCTGTTATACTAGCGGTTATAGATATGTATAGACTATGTTATACTAGCAGTTATAGGTAGGTATAGACTCTGTCATACTAGCAGATATA
The DNA here is from genome assembly GCA_014843695.1 of Archivesica marissinica. Lineage (NCBI taxonomy): Eukaryota > Metazoa > Mollusca > Bivalvia > Venerida > Vesicomyidae > Archivesica > Archivesica marissinica. Next base: position 13,661 of record JABXNX010000298.1, on the reverse strand, counting down.
GGTAGGTATTTACTCTGTTATACCAGCAGTTATATATAGGTATAGACTATGTTATACTAGCAGTTATAGGTAGGTACAGACTATGTTATACAAGCGGTTATAGGTAGGTATATACTCTGTTATACTAGCAGTTATAGGTAGGTATATACTCTGCTATGAAAGCAGTTATAGGTAGGTATATACACTGTTTTACTAGCAGATATAGGTAGGTATTTACTCTGTTATACTAGCAGTTATATATATGTATATACTATGTTATACTAGCAGTTATAGGTAGGTATATACTCTTTTATACTAGCAGTTATAGGTAGGTATATACTCTTTTATACTAGCAGTTATAGGTAGGTATAGATTCTGTTATACTAGCAGTAATATGTAGGTATATACTCTGTTATACTAGCAGTTATAGGTAGCTATATACTATGTTATACTAGCATATATTGATTAGTATAAACTATGTTATCCTAGCAGATATAGGTAGGTATATACTCTGTTGTACTAGCAGTTATAGATAGGTATAGATTATGTTATACAGGCAGTTATAGGTAGGTATTGCCTATGTAATAATATAGGTTATAGGTAGGTATGTTATACTAGCAGTAATAGGTAGCTATATACTCTGTTATGCTAGCAGTTATAGGTAGGTATATACTCTGTTATAATAGCAGTTATAGGTAGGTATAGAGTATTTTATGCTAGCAGTTATAGGTAGGTATAGACTATGTCATACTAGCAGATATAGGTAGGTATTTACTCTGTTATACTAGCAGTTATATATAGGTATATACTATGTTATACTAGCAGTTATAGGTAGGTATAGACTATGTTATAATAGAGGTTTAAGGTAACTATATACTATGTCATACTAGAAGTTATGGGTAGGTATAGACTATGTTATACTAGCGGTTATAGGTAGGTATATACTATGCTATGCTAGTAGTTATAGGTAGGTATATACTCTGTTATACTAGCAGTTATAGGTAGGTATATATTTTGTTATACTAGCAGTAATATTTTAGGTATAGACTCTGTTATACTAGCAGTTATAGGTAGCTATATACTATGTTATACTAGCAGTTATTGATAGGTATAGACTATTTTATACTAGCAGTCATAGGTAGGTATTGCCTATGTAATAATAGAGGTTATAGGTGGGTATATACTATGTTATACTAGCAGTAATAGTTAGGTATATACTATGTTATACTAGCAGTTATAAGTAGGTATATACTCTGTTATACTAGCAGTTATAGATATGTATAGACTATGTTATACTAGCAGTTATAGGTAGATATATACTCTGTTATACTAGCAGTTATAGGTATGTATATACTATGTTATAATAGCGGTTATAGGTAGGTATAGACTATGCTATACTAGCAGTTATAGATAGGTATAGACTATGTTATACTAGCGTTTATTGGTAGGTATATACTCTGTTATACTAGCAGTTATAGGTAGGTATATACTCTGTTATTCTTGCAGTTGTAGGTAGGTATAGAGTCTGATATACTTGCAGTTATAGGTAGGTATATACTCTGTTATACTAGCAGATATAGGTAGGTATATACTCTGTATATACTAGTAGTTATATATAGGTATAGACTATGTTATACTAGCAGTTATAGGTAGGTATATATTCTTTTATACTAGCAGTTATAGGTAGGTATAGACTATGTTATACTAGCAGTTATAGGTAGGTATAGACTATATTAAAATAGCGGTAATAGTTAGGTATATACTCTGTTATTCTTGCAGTTGTAGGTAGGTATAGAGTCTGATATACTTGCAGTTATAGGTAGGTATATACTCTGTTATACTAGCAGATATAGGTAGGTTTATACTCTGTATATACTAGCAGTTATAGATAGGTATAGACTATGTTATACTAGCAGTTATAGGTAGGTATAGACTATGTTATACTAGCAGTTATAGGTAGGTATAGACTATGTTAAAATAGCGGTAATAGTTAGGTGTAGAGTATGTTGTACTAGCAGTTATAGGTAGGTATAGACTCTGTTATACTAGCAGATATAGGTAGGTATATACTCTGTTATACTAGCAGTTATATATAGGTATAGACTATGTTATACTAGCAGTTATAGGTAGGTATAGACTATGTTATAATAGAGGTTTTAAGTAGGTATAGACTATGTTATTCTAGCAGTTATGGGTAAGTATAGACTATGTTATACTAGCAGTTATAGGTATGTATAAATTATCTTATACTAGCAGTAATATGTAGGTATAGACTCTGTTATACTAGCAGTTATAGGTAGTTATATACTCTGTTATACTAGCAGTTATTGATATGTATATACTATGTTATACTAGCAGTTATAGGTAGGTATATACTCTGTTTTACTAGCAGTTATAGGTAGGTATAGACTATGTTATACTAGCAGTTATAGGTAGGTATTGACTATGTAATAATACAGGTTATAGGTAGGTATTGAAATATGTTATACTAGCAGTAATAGGTAGGTATAGACTCTGTTATACTAGCAGTTATAGATATGTATAGACTATGTTATACTAGCGGTTATAGGTAGGTATAAACGATGTTATACCAGCGGTTAGAGGTAGGTATATACTCTGTTATACTAGCAGTTATAGGTTGGTATATACTCTGTTATGCTAGCAGTTATAGGTAGGTATAGAGTCTGTTATACTAGCAGTAATATGTAGGTATTGACTATGTTATACTAGCAGTTATAGGTAGGTATATCCTCTGTTATACTATCAGTTATAAATAGGTATAGACTATGTTATACTAGCAGTTATAGGTAGGTATAGACTATGTTATAATAGAGGTTTAAGGTAACTCTATACTCTGTTATACTAGCACTTATGGGTAGATATAGACTATGTTATACTAGCGCTTATAGGTAGGTATATACTTTGTTATTCAAGCAGTTATAGGTAGGTATATACTCTGTTATACTAGCAGTTATAGGTAGGTATATACTCTGCTATGATAGCAGTTGTAGGTAGGTATAGAGTCTGATATACTTGCAGTTATAGGTAGGTATATACTCTGTTATACTAGCAGATATAGGTAGGTATATACTCTGTATATATTAGTAGTTATATATAGGTATAGACTATGTTATACTAGCAGTTATAGGTAGGTATATATTCTTTTATACTAGCAGTTATTGGTAGGTATAGACTATGTTATACTAGCAGTTATAGGTAGGTATAGACTATATTAAAATAGCGGTAATAGTTAGGTATATACTCTGTTATTCTTGAAGTTGTAGGTAGGTATAGAGTCTGATATACTTGCAGTTATAGGTAGGTATATACTCTGTTATACTAGCAGATATAGGTAGGTATATACTCTGTATATACTAGTAGTTATATATAGGTATAGACTATGTTATACTAGCAGTTATAGGTAGGTATATATTCTTTTATACTAGCAGTTATAGGTAGGTATAGACTATGTTATACTAGCAGTTATAGGTAGGTATAGACTATATTAAAATAGCGGTAATAGTTAGGTATATACTCTGTTATTCTTGCAGTTGTAGGTAGGTATAGAGTCTGATATACTTGCAGTTATAGGTAGGTATATACTCTGTTATACTAGCAGATATAGGTAGGTTTATACTCTGTATATACTAGCAGTTATAGATAGGTATAGACTATGTTATACTAGCAGTTATAGGTAGGTATATACTATGTTATACTAGCAGTTATAGGTAGGTATAGACTATGTTAAAATAGCGGTAATAGTTAGGTGTAGAGTATGTTGTACTAGCAGTTATAGGTAGGTATATACTATGTTATGCTAGCAGTTATAGGTAGGTATAGACTATGTTAAAATAGCGGTAGTAGTTAGGTGTAGAGTATGTTGTACTAGCAGTTATAGGTAGGTATAGACTGTGTTATACTAGCAGATATAAGTAGGTATATACTCTGTTATACTAGCAGTTATATATAGGTATAGACTATGTTATACTAGCAGTTATAGGTATCTATAGACTATGTTATAATAGAGGTTTTAAATAGGTATAGACTATGTTATTCTAGCAGTTATGGGTAAGTATAGACTATGTTATACTAGCAGTTATAGGTATGTATAAATTATCTTATACTAGCAGTAATATGTAGGTATAGACTCTGTTATACTAGCAGTTATAGGTAGGTATATACTCTGTTATACTAGCAGTTATAGATATGTATAGACTTTGTTATACTAGCGGTTATAGGTAGGTATAAACGATGTTATACTAGCAGTTATAGGTAGGTGTATACTCTGTTATACTAGCAGTTATAGATATGTATAGACTATGTTATACTAGCGGTTATAGGTAGGTATAAACGATGTTATACTAGCGGTTAGAGGTAGGTATATACTCTGTTATACTAGCAGTTATAGGTTGGTATATACTCTGTTATGCTAGCAGTTATAGGTAGGTATAGAGTCTGTTATACTAGCAGTAATATGTAGGTATTGACTATGTTATACTAGCAGTTATAGGTAGGTATATCCTCTGTTATACTATCAGTTATATATAGGTATAGACTATGTTATACTAGCAGTTATAGGTAGGTATAGACTATGTTATAATAGAGGTTTAAGGTAACTCTATACTCTGTTATACTAGCACTTATGGGTAGATATAGACTATGTTATACTAGCGCTTATAGGTAGGTATGGACTATGTTATACTAGCGATTATAGGTAGGTATATACTTTGTTATTCAAGCAGTTATAGGTAGGTATATACTCTGTTATACTAGCAGTTATAGGTAGGTATATACTCTGATATGATAGCAGTTGTAGGTAGGTATAGAGTCTGATATACTTGCAGTTATAGGTAGGTATATACTCTGTTATACTAGCAGATATAGGTAGGTATATACTCTGTATATATTAGTAGTTATATATAGGTATAGACTATGTTATACTAGCAGTTATAGGTAGGTATATATTCTTTTATACTAGCAGTTATAGGTAGGTATAGACTATGTTAAAATAGCGGTAATAGTTAGATGTAGAGTATGTTGTACTAGAAGTTATAGATAGGTATAGACTCTGTTATACTAGCAGATATAGGTAGGTATATACTCTGTTATACTAGTAGTTCTATATAGGTATAGACTATGTTATACTAGCAGTTATAGGTAGGTATAGACTATGTTATAATAGAGGTTTTAAGTAGGTATAGACTATGTTATTCTAGCAGTTATGGGTATGTATGGAATATGTTATACTAGCGGTTATAGGTAGGTATATACTATGTTATACTAGCAGTTATAGGTAGGTATTGACTCTTTTATACTAGCAGATATAGGTAGGTATATACTCTGTTATACTAGCAGTTATATACAGGTATAGACTATGTTATACTATCAGTTATAGCTAAGTATAGACTATGTTATAATAGATGTTTATGTAGGTATAGACTATGTTATACTAGCAGTTATGGGTAAGTATAGACTATGTTATACTAGCGGTTATAGGTTGGTATATACGCTGCTATGCTAGCAGTTATAGGTAGGTATATACACTATTATACTAGCAGATATAGGTATGTATCGATTCTGTTATACTAGCAGTAATAGGTAGATATAGACTATGTTATACTAGCAGTTATAGGTAGCTATATACTCTGTTATACTAGCAGTTATTGATATGTATACACTATGTTATACTAGCAGTTATAGGTAGGTATTGACTCTATTTTACTAGCAGTTATAGGTAGGTATTGACTATGTAATAATAGAGGTTATAGGTAGGTATTGAAATATGTTATACTAGCAGTAATAGGTAGGTATAGACTCTGTTATTCTAGCAGTTATAGGTAGGTATATACTCTGTTATACTAGCAGTTATAGATATGTATAGACTATGTTATACTAGCGGTTATAGGTAGGTATAGACTATGTTTTACTAGCAGTTATATGTAGGTATAGACAATGTTATACTAGCAGTTATAGGTAGGTATAAACGATGTTAAACCAGCGGTTAGAGGTAGGTATATACTCTGTTATACTAGCAGTTATAGGTTGGTATATACTCTGTTATGCTAGGAGTTATAGGTAGGTATAGAGTCTGTTATACTAGCAGTAATAGGTAGGTATAGACTATGTTATACTAGCAGTTATAGGTAGGTATATCCTCTGTTATACTATCAGTTATATATAGGTATAGACTATGTTATACTAGCAGTTATAGGTAGGTATAGACTATGTTATAATAGAGGTTTAAGGTAACTCTATACTATGTTATACTAGCACTTATGGGTAGATATAGACTATGTTATACTAGCGCTTATAGGTAGGTATGGACTATGTTATACTAGCGATTATAGGTAGGTATATACTTTGTTATTCTAGCAGTTATAGGTAGGTATATACTCTGTTATACTAGCAGTTATAGGTAGGTATAGAGTCTGTTATACTAGCAGCAATAGGTAGGTATAGACTCTGTTATACTAGCAGTTATAGGCAGGTATATACTCTGTTATACTAGCAGTTATAGGTAGGTATATACTCTGTTTTACTAGAAGTTATAGGTAGGTATAGACTCTGTTATACTAGCTGTTATAGGTAGTTATATACTCTGCTATACTAGCAGTTATAGGTAGGTATATACTCTGTTATACTAGCAGTTATAGGTAGGTATAGAGTATGTTATACTAGCAGTTATAGGTAGATATAGAGTCTGTTATACTAGCAGTAATAGGTAGGTATATATTATGTTATACTAGCAGTAATAGGTAGGTATTGACTATGTTAAACTAGCAGTTATAGGTTGGTATATACTCTGTTATACTAGCAGTTATAGATATGTATAGACTATGTCATACTAGCAGTTATACGTAGGTATAGACTATGTTATACTAGCTGTTATAGCTAGGTATATACTATGTTATACTAGAAGTTATAGGTAGGTATAGATTATGTTATACTAGCATTTATAGGTAGGTATATACCCGGTTACACTAACAGTAATAGGTAGGTATATACTATGTTATACTAGGAGTTATAGGTAGTATATACTATGTTGTACTGGCAGTTATAGGTAGGTATATACTCTGTTATACTAGCAGTTATAGGTAGGTATATACTCTGTTATACTACCAGTTATAGGTAGGTATAGAGTATGTTATACTAGCAGTTATAAGTAGGTATATACGCTGTCATACTAGCAGTTATAGGTAGGTATATACTCTGTTATACTAGCAGTTATAGGTAGGTATAGATTCGGTTATACTAGCAGTTATAGTTATATATATATTCTGCTATCCTAGCAGTTATATGTAGGTATAAACTATGTTATACTAGCAGTTATAGGTATGTATAGACTATGTTATAATAGCAGCTATAGGTAGGTATAGAGTCTGTTATAATAGAGGTTATAGGTAGGTATAAACTTTGTTATGCTAGCAGTTATAGGTAGGTATAGAGTATGTTATGCTAGCAGTTATAGGTAGGTATAGAGTATGTTATACTAGCAGTAATAGGTAGTTATAGACACTGTTATACTGTTATAGGTACGTATAGACTCTGTTATACTAGCAGTTATAGGTAGGTATATACTATGTTATACTAGCAGTTATATATAGGTATAAACTATGTTATACTAGCAGTTATAGGTAGGTATAGACTATGTTAAAATAGAGGTTATAGGTAGGTATAAACTATGTTATACTAGCAGTTATTGGTAGGTATAGACTATGTTATACTAGCGGTTATAGGTAGGTATATACTCTGTTATACTAGCAGTTATAGGTAGGTATATACTCTGTTATGCTAGCAGTTAAAGGTAGGTATAGAGAATGTTATACTAGCAGTAATAGGTAGTTATAGACACTGTTATACTAGCAGTTATAGGTAGGTATAGAGTATGTTATGCTAGCAGTTATAGGTAGGTATAGAGTATGTTATACTAGCAGTAATAGGTAGTTATTGACACTGTTATACTAGCCATTATAGGTAGGTATAGAGTATGTTGTACTAGCTGTTATAGGTAGGTATATACTCTGCTATACTAGCAATTATAGGTAGGTATATACTATGTTATACTAAAAGTTATATATATGTATATACTCTGTAATACTAGCAGTTATAGGTAGGTATAGAGTATGTTATACTAGCAATTATAGGTAGGTATAGATTCTGTTATGCTAGAAGTTATAGGTAGGTATAGACTATGTTATACGAGCAGTTATAGATAGGTATATACTATGTTATACTAATAGTTATAGGTAGATATAGACTCTGTTATACTAGCGGTTATAGGTAGGTATATACAATGTTATACTAGTAGTTATAGGTAGGTCTATACTCTGTTATACTAGCAGTTATAGGTAGTTATATACTCTGTTATACTAGCGGTTATAGGTAGGTACTGACTCCGTTATACTAGCAGATATAGGTAGCTATATACTCTGTTATACTAGCAGTTATAGATATGTATAGACTATGTTATACTAGCAGTTATAGGTAGTTATATACTCTGTTATACTAGCGGTTATAGATATGTATAGACTATGTTATACTAGCAGTTATAGGTAGGTATAGACTCTCTCATACTAGCAGATATAGGTAGGTATTTACTCTGTTATACCAGCAGTTATATATAGGTATAGACTATGTTATACTAGCAGTTATAGGTAGGTATATACTCTTTTATACTAGCAGTTATAGGTAGGTATAGATTATGTTATACTAGCAGTAATAAGTAGGTATATACTCTGTTATACTAGCAGTTATAGGTAGCTATATACTATGTTATACTAGCATATATTGATTAGTATAAACTAGGTTATCCTAGCAGATATAGGTAGGTATATACTCTGTTGTACTAGCAGTTATAGATAGGTATAGATTATGTTATACAGGCAGCTATAGGTAGGTATTGCCTATGTAATAATAGAGGTTATAGGTAGGTATATACTATGTTATACTAGCAGTAATAGGTAGCTATATACTCTGTTATGCTAGCAGTTATAGGTAGGTATATACTCTGTTATAATAGCAGTTATAGGTAGGTATAGAGTATTTTATGCTAGCAGTTATAGGTAGGTATAGACTCTGTCATACTAGCAGATATAGGTAGGTATTTACTATGTTATACTAGCAGTTATATATAGGTATATACTATGTTATACTAGCAGTTATAGGTAGGTATAGACTATGTTATAATAGAGGTTTAAGGTAACTATATACTATGTCATACTAGAAGTTATGGGTAGGTATAGACTATGTTATACTAGCGGTTATAGGTAGGTATATACTATGCTATGCTAGTAGTTATGGGTAGGTATATACTCTGTTATACTAGCAGTTATAGGTAGGTATATATTTTGTTATACTAGCAGTAATATTTTAGGTATATACTATGTTATACTAGCAGTTATTGATAGGTATAGACTATTTTATACTAGCAGTCATAGGTAGGTATTGCCTATGTAATAATAGAGGTTATAGGTGGGTATATACTATGTTATACTAGCAGTAATAGTTAGGTATATACTATGTTATACTAGCTGTTATAAGTTGGTATATACTCTGTTATACTAGCTGTTATAGATATGTATAGACTATGTTATAATAGCGGTTATAGGTAGGTATATACTCTGTTATACTAGCAGTTATAGGTAGGTATATACTCTGTTATTCTTGCAGTTGTAGGTAGGTATAGAGTCTGATATACTTGCAGTTATAGGTAGGTATATACTCTGTTATACTAGCAGATATAGGTAGGTATATACTCTGTATATACTAGTAGTTATATATAGGTATAGACTATGTTATACTAGCAGTTATAGGTAGGTATATATTCTTTTATACTAGCAGTTATAGGTAGGTATAGACTATGTTATACTAGCGGTTATAGGTAGGTACTGACTCCATTATATTAGCAGATAGAGGTAGCTATATACTCTGTTATACTAGCAGTTATAGATATGTATAGACTATGTTATACTAGCAGTTATAGGTAGGTATAGACTCTGTTATACTAGCAGTTATAGGTAGGTATAGACTATGTTAAGCTAGCAGTTAGAGGTAGGTACATACTATGTTATAATAGCAGTTTAAGTAGGTATAGACTATGTTATACTAGCAGTTATAGGTAGTTATATACTCTGTTATACTAGCGGTTATAGATATGTATAGACTATGTTATACTATCAGTAATAGTTAGGTATAGACTATGTTATACTAGCAGATATAGGTAGGTATATACTCTGTTATACTAGCAGTTATAGATAGATATAGACTATGTTATACTAGCAGTTATATGTAGGTATTGCCTATGTAATATTAGAGGTTATAGGTAGGTACAGACTATATTATACTAGCAGTAATAGGTAGGTATATACTCTGTTATACTTGCAGTTATAGGTAGGTATATACTCTGTTATACTAGCAGTTATATATTTGTATATACTATGTTATACTAGCAGTTTTAGGTAGATATATACTCTGTTATACTAGCAGTTATAGGTAGGTATATACTCTGTTATACTAGCTGTTATAGGTAGGTATATACTCTGTTATACTAGCAGTTATAGGTAGGTATAGACTCTGTTACACTAGCAGTCATAGGTAGTTATATATTATGTTATACTAGCGGTTAGATGTATGTATAAACTCTGTTATACTAGCAGTTATAGGTAGGTATATACAATGTTATACTAGCAGTTATAGGTAGGTCTATACTCTGTTATACTAGCAGTTATAGGTAGTTATATACTCTGTTATACTAGCGGTTATAGGTAGGTACTGACTCCGTTATACTAGCTGATATATGTAGCTATATACTCTGTTATACTAGCAGTTATAGATATGTATAGACTATGTTATACTAGCAGTTATAGGTAGTTATATACTCTGTTATACTAGCGGTTATAGATATGTATAGACTATGTTATACTAGCAGTTATAGGAAGGTATAGACTATGTCATACTAGCAGATATAGGTAGGTATTTACTCTGTTATACCAGCAGTTATATATAGGTATAGACTATGTTATACTAGCAGTTATAGGTAGGTACAGACTATGTTATACAAGCGTTTATAGGTAGGTATATACTCTGTTATACTAGCAGTTATAGGTAGGTATATACTCTGCTATGAAAGCAGTTATAGGTAGGTATATACACTGTTTTACTAGCAGATATAGGTATGTATTTACTCTGTTATACTAGCAGTTATATATATGTATATACTATGTTATACTAGCAGTTATAAGTAGGTATATACTCTTTTATACTAGCAGTTATAGGTAGGTATATACTCTTTTATACTAGCAGTTATAGGTAGGTATAGATTCTGTTATACTAGCAGTAATAAGTAGGTATATACTCTGTTATACTAGCAGTTATATGTAGCTATATACTATGTTATACTAGCATATATTGATTAGTATAAACTATGTTATCCTAGCAGATATAGGTAGGTATATACTCTGTTGTACTAGCAGTTATAGATAGGTATAGATTATGTTATACAGGCAGTTATAGGTAGGTATTGCCTATGTAATAATAGAGGTTATAGGTAGGTATATACTATGTTATACTAGCAGTAATAGGTAGCTATATACTCTGTTATGCTAGCAGTTATAGGTAGGTATATACTCTGTTATAATAGCAGTTATAGGTAGGTATAGAGTATTTTATGCTAGCAGTTATAGGTAGGTATAGACTCTGTCATACTAGCAGATATAGGTAGGTATTTACTCTGTTATACTAGCAGTTATATATAGGTATATACTATGTTATACTAGCAGTTATAGGTAGGTATAGACTATGTTATAATAGAGGTTTAAGGTAACTATATACTATGTCATACTAGAAGTTATGGGTAGGTATAGACTATGTTATACTAGCGGTTATAGGTAGGTATATACTATGCTATGCTAGTAGTTATAGGTAGGTATATACTCTGTTATACTAGCAGTTATAGGTAGGTATATATTTTGTTATACTAGCAGTAATATTTTAGGTATAGACTCTGTTATACTAGCAGTTATAGGTAGCTATATACTATGTTATACTAGCAGTTATTGATAGGTATAGACTATTTTATACTAGCAGTCATAGGTAGGTATTGACTATGTAATAATAGAGGTTATAGGTAGGTATATACTATGTTATACTAGCAGTAATAGGTAGGTATATACTATGTTATACTAGCAGTTATAAGTAGGTATATACTCTGTTATACTAGCAGTTATAGATATGTATAGACTATGTTATACTAGCGGTTATAGGTAGGTATAGACTATGTTATACTAGCAGTTATAGGTAGGTATATACTCTGTTATACTAGCAGTTATAGGTAGGTATAGACTCTGTTATACTAGCAGTTATAGGTAGGTATATACTCTGTTATACTAGCAGTTATAGGTAGGTATATACTCTGTTATACTAGCAGTTATATATAGGTATAGACTATGTTATACTAGCAGTTATAGGTAGGTATATACTCTGTTATACTAGCAGTTATAGGTAGGTATAGACTATGTTATACTAGCGGTTATAGGTAGGTACTGACTCTATTATATTAGCAGATAGAGGTAGGTATATACTCTGTTATACTAGCAGTTATAGATAGGTATAGACTATGTTATACTAGCAGTTATAGGTAGGTATAGACTCTGTTATACTAGCAGTTATAGGTAGGTATATACTCTGTTATGATAGCAGTTATAGGTAGGTATATACACTGTTATACTAGCAGATATAGGTAGGTATATACTCTGTTATACTAGCAGTTATATATAGGTATATACTATGTTATACTAGCAGTTATAGGTAGGTATATACTCTGTTATACTAGCAGTTATAGGTAGGTATATACTCTTTTATACTAGCAGTTATAGGTAGGTATAGATTATGTTATACTAGCAGTAATAAGTAGGTATATACTCTGTTATACTAGCAGTTATAGGTAGGTATATACTATGTTATACTAGCATATATTGATTAGTATAAACTATGTTATCCTAGCAGATATAGGTAGGTATATACTCTGTTGTACTAGCAGTTATAGATATGTATAGATTATGTTATACAGGCAGTTATAGGTAGGTATTGCCTATGTAATAATAGAGGTTATAGGTAGGTATATACTATGTTATACTAGCAGTAATAGGTAGCTATATACTCTGTTATGCTAGCAGTTATAGGTAGGTATATACTCTGTTATAATAGCAGTTATAGGTAGGTATAGAGTATTTTATGCTAGCAGTTATAGGTAGGTATAGACTCTGTCATACTAGCAGATATAGGTAGGTATTTACTCTGTTATACTAGCAGTTATATATAGGTATATACTATGTTATACTAGCAGTTATAGGTAGGTATAGACTATGTTATAATAGAGGTTTAAGGTAACTATATACTATGTCATACTAGAAGTTATGGGTAGGTATAGACTATGTTATACTAGCGGTTATAGGTAGGTATATACTATGTTATGCTAGCAGTTATAGGTAGGTATATACTCTGTTATACTAGCAGTTATAGGTAGGTATATACTATGTTATACTAGCAGTTATAGGTAGGTATATACTATGTTATACTAGCAGTTATAGGTAGGTATAGACTATGTTATACTAGCAGTTATAGGTAGGTATAGACTATGTTATACTAGCGGTTATAGGTAGGTATATACTATGTTATACTAGCAG
>JABXNX010000297.1:0-18699 GCA_014843695.1 Archivesica marissinica | reverse complement strand
TAGAGAATAATACTCCAAAGTTCTATGGAAACTGAGTCGCACACAGGGGTGAAGTAATTAAGCTATATGACCATTTACTTCTAGTGTGTTCTAGTGACCTAATTCTGACAACCAAGACCCCCATCTAAACATGCAACATTCCTGCCATTGGTTCACGTTAGTTATGTATACATTGTATATAGGTCATTTGTGTCGTTTTCTTTAAATTGACCTATTAACCTAGATTTTGATCACAACCACCCCAGTTGTTGCGTTGTTTTGAGGGTACTACATCCCAGTGAACCCTGTACTTACGAAATTCTACAACACTATTACAACGGGGTCATGACCCCACTAATGACCTCACTTTTATGATATTTGGTGGATTTGCTACAAGGATGCTACATGCCAAATTTGGCAACATTCACACTATAACTGGTTCATCAGATGCATTGAATGATTTTTCGTGCGATTTGATCTAGTAACCGGGGTTTTGCACCAATTCAGAAACCCCATTTGTGCGAGTGTTTGGCATACGTTGGGGATTAATGATGACACACACGCACGCACGCACGCACGCACGCACGCACGCGCGCGCACACACACATTATGACTCATTGGACCTGATTTTTGACAACAGCAGCCACATTTGTATAGAAATGTTGGTATAATTACGGACGCTAAGTACCAAATGTGGTATGTTTCCAATATTGGTTTGATAAAAGTTGTTGAAATATATTCAGTGAAGGTGATCTAGATTTCTGCTCGTGGACTTTCTCGGCAACCTTAGTATGATCTATTTGATTGACAATTTCTATCTAGGTTCCTGGTACATTCCAAAATGAACGAAAACTAAATGAATTCTTCTAAAATGACCTCGTTTCGAAAGTTATTTATAATAATAATAATAATAAGGGACACATTCTTCTAAAATGACCTCGTTTCGAAAGTTATTTATAATAATAATAATAATAATAAAGGACACATTCTAAAATGACCTCGTTTCGAATTGTTATTTATAATAATAATAATAAAGGACACATTCTAAAATGACCTCGTTTCGAATGGTATTTATAATAATACTAATAAAGGACACATTCTTCTAAAATGACCTCGTTTCATAATAATAATAATAAGGGACACATTCTTCTAAAATGACCTCGTTTCGAAAGTTATTTATAATAATAATAATAATAATAAAGGACACATTCTAAAATGACCTCGTTTCGAATGTTATTTATAATAATAATAATAAAGGACACATTCTAAAATGACCTCGTTTCGAATGGTATTTATAATAATACTAATAAAGGACACATTCTTCTAAAATGACCTCGTTTCGAATGTTATTTATAATAATAATAATAAAGGACCAATCTAAGATGACCTCCACGTTTCGAATGCTTTTTTATAATAATAATAATAATATAAAGACCTTCTTTCTAAAATGACCTCGTTTCGAATGTTATTTATAATAATAATAATAATAAAGGACACATTCTTCTAAAATGACCTCGTTTCAAAAGTTATTTATAATAATAATAATAAAGGACACATTCTTCTAAAATGACCTCGTTTCGAATGTTATTTATAATAATAATAATAAAGGACACATTCTTCTAAAATGACCTCGTTTCGAATGTTATTTATAATAATAATAATAAAGGACACATTCTAAAATGACCTCGTTTCGAATGTTATTTATAATAATAATAATAAAGGACACATTCTAAAAATGAAATCGTTTCGCGCTATTTATAATAATAAACCTAATACCCAATAATAATAAAGGACACATTCTTCTAAAATGACCTCGCTTCAAAAGTTATTTAAAAAAATAATAATAATAATAAAGGACACACTTCTAAAATGACCTCATTTCGAAAGTTATTTATAATCATATTAATAATAATAATAAGGGACACATTACAACTATTTACATTATCCTTTAGAGATATTAGAATTCTCGATCAGATCTAAAACGGCTACCATTAATTGTGTTGAAATTAGCTATAACCAATGGGGGAAATTGCAGTTATTATTGCACGTGGTTATTCCATGATCCGAACTTATTTAGGTCAGATGATAGCTCGTAGGGTGTATTGAGCTTTTGCAGGGGTGTTGTGAGCTTTTGTAAGAGTGTGTTGAGCTTTGGCAGGAGTGTGTTGAGCTTTGGGTTGAGCTTTGGCAGGAGTGTGTTGAGCTTTGGAAGGAGTGTGTTGAGCTTTGGCAGTAGTGTGTAGCTTTGGCATGAGTGTGTTGAGCTTTGCAGAGTGTTGAGCTTTGGAAGGAGTGTGTTGAGCTTTGGCAGGAGTGTGTTGAGCTTTGGAAGGATGTGTTGAGCTTTGGCAGGAGTGGTTGAGCTTTGGCAGAGTGTGTTGAGCTTTGGGTTGAGCTTTGGCAGGAGTGTGTTGAGTTGGGTTGAGCTTTGGCAGGAGTGTGCGAGCTTTGGGTTGAGCTTTGGCAGGATTGTGCTGAGCTTTGGCAGGAGTGTGTTGAAGTTTGGCAGAGTGTGTTGAGCTTTGGAAGGATTTTGTTGAGCTTTGGGTTGAGCTTTGCAGGAGTGTGCTGAGCTTTGGCAGGAGTGTGTTGAGCTTTGGCAGGAGTGTGTTGAGCTTTGAAGGAGTGTGAGCTTTGGAAGGAGTGTGTTGAGCTTGGGTTGAGCTTTGGCAGGAGTGTGTTGAGCTTTGGAAGGAGTGTTGAGCTTTGAAGAGTGTGTTGAGCTTTGGCAGGAGTGTGTTGAGCTTTGGCAGGAGTGTTGAGCTTTGGCAGGAGTGTGTTGGACTTGGGAGTGTGTTGAGCTTTGGCATGAATATGTTGAGCTTGGCAGGAGTGTTTTGAGCTTTGTAAGGAGTGTGCTGAGCTTTGGCATGAATTGTTGAGCTTTGGCAGGAGTGTTGAGAGCCATTTGGACAGGAGTGTGTTGAGCTTTGGCAGGAGTGTCACAAACCATGTGAGCATTTGCACGAGTGTGTTGAGCTTTGCAGGAGTGTGTTGAGCTTTGCAGGAGTGTTTTGAGCTTTTGCAGGAGTGTGTTTTGGCAGGAGGTGTTGAGCTTTTGCAGGAATGTGTTGAGCTTTGGCAGGAGTGTGTGAGCTTTGGCAGGAATGTGTGAGCTTTGGCAGGAGTGTGTTGAGCTTTGAGGCAGGAGTGTGTTGAGCTTTTGGGCAGGAGTGTGTTGAGATTTGCCGGAGTGTGCTGAGCTTTGGCATGAGTATGTTGAGCTTTGGCAGGAGTGTTGTGAGCTTTTGTAAGAGTGTGGCGAGCTTTGGAAGGAGTGTGTTGAGCTTTGGCAGGAGTGTGTTGAGCTTTGGCAGGAGTGTGTTGAGCTTTGGCAGGAATGTGTTGAGCTTTGGCAGGAGTGTGTTGAGCTTTGACAGGAATGTGTTGAGCTTTGGCAGGAGTGTGTTGAGATTTGGCATGAGTATGTTGAGCTTTGGCATGAGTATGTTGAGCTTTGGCAGGAGTGTTGTGAGCTTTTGTAAGAGTGTGGTGAGCTTTGGAAGGAGTGTGTTGAGCTTTGGCAGGAGTGTGTTGAGCTTTGGCAGGAGTGTGTTGAGATTTGCCGGAGTGTGCTGAGCTTTGGCATGAGTATGTTGAGCTTTGGCAGGAGTGTTGTGAGCTTTTGTAAGAGTGTGCTGAGCTTTGGCAGGAGTGTGTTGAGCTTTGGGTTGAGCTTTGGCAGGAGTGTGTTGAGCTTTGGGATGAGCTTTGGCAGGAGTGTGTTGAGCTTTGGGTTGAGCTTTGGCAGGAGTATGTCTTCCAGAGACACGAGTTTGAGTATTGCTCATCGAGTCTCAAACAAACATTGCACTATATGTTTTGCTTTGAAAATCCGACAGTTACTTTGATTAGTAATATCTTTATTGCGGTAGGTCGGTGGTTCTACCAGGGTGCCAGTCAGGTCGTGAAATACTGCTCGGGGGCACCCGGGCGGTCGTCGTCGTCCTCCACCAATAATAGATGGAAAGTCGCCATATGACCTAAGCCGTTGGTGCGACGTTATCTTCACACAAGAAAAGTAAGGTCTGCTTCACCTATGATCTGTGTAGTATGGCGTGACTACAGCTATTGCTAGCATGCTGTCAATCCTCGGATAGATAACGATCAATACATCAACATTCCACCACTATGTGTGTCAAGAATAAATTCCAACTTACTATTTATAGTAATATTCATGTTTTTATATGAACAGTTTCTAAAATCATTTTTACCTGATAACATTTAAGTTCATACTGTTTTGCTCCTAGTAGACATTTAAGAAAAAAGAAAGAACAGAACTCGATTCTATAAATATAATTATATATATTGTCAGCTTGACACCCTAATAGGGCCTCTCCCGAAACTCACCGGAAGTGTTTACTAATTGTCACAGTTTGTCAAATTACCTGTGTTGTTAATTTCCGGTTTGGTAATTTTGATTTTTAACGCAAAATATGCAGCCCATCGTCATGTTTACTGTATTATTGTGTTTTACACTATTTCATGCAGGTATGTACTTATTCTCACACTATATGTTTGTCGTTACATGACAGATCGCGAACTGTAAACGGTATCAACACCTGTACAGGTGCAAATCTTCCAGGTGAGTCATTTGTTTTTAAATAATGAACAGTGCTGAAATAGTCGCTACATGAGTATGCCTACCTGTAACTGTATATATGCTGTACACAGTCGCTACCTGAGTATGCCTACCTGTAACTGTATATATGCTGTACACAGTCGCTACCTGAGTATGCCTACCTGTAACTGTATATATGCTGTACACAGTCGCTACCTGAGTATGACTACCTGGTACTGTATATATGCTGTACACAGTTGCTACCTGAGTATGACTACCTGTAAGTGCCCAGACAGCATCACCTATGCACACATGTTGTACACATACTGTGATATAGCAATGTTACTCAGTCAGGCCACGTATGTAGTGTGTCATTGAGCAAGGTACCTCACACACATTGCTTAGTACTGGTTAACCGCTTAGGTCGGCTAAGCCAGGAAATCATGTCTAGGTCCCTGCAAGTTGTTTGACATTAATGGAACATACATACATACATACTGATAGTGGATCAACTAAATATGTAAAGGAAATTCCACAGCCTGTGGCTATGTTAGACTGATGCTTGGTGGGACAAGTCCAGAAGCATGTGTTTGTATTATGATCATATGAAAATCTACAAGCTATTCTACCGCCTCCATGGTGGAGTTGTTACGGTCGCTGATTTGTATACCACTGTAGCCTATCATCACTCATCAGTGATGGTCACTGGTTCGAGCCCCGCTCATGCTGTGTCTGTTTATATGAAAAAGTTTGCAGTTTCTTACGGAGGTTGGTGCACCAAGTACTGGTTAACCGCTGGAGCCTGCCCAGGTAAGGTGTTGTTAGGTAAACTGCCCGCCGCCGATATAGCCCAAAATAATGCCGATGAAGGCGTAATGTCCTCATGGTAGATTAACCATTGTTTAATGGGTTCTCTCATTAAATAAAATGTCTTATTATTATATTTGGTTTAAACAGTATTTATTTCAATAAATTTACATGTATAACCGACAACAAATGTTACAAATTACATAAATTGTGAATGGTTGGATTGGAAAACAAGGTCTCGTGTTGGTGCTTTACATCGTGCACGTAAAAGAACCAGAGGTAATTCTGGAATGGGTCTTTTTCTGTATCATTGCTCTATCCTCCAAAAATCTAAAATGACTAATCTCTTCAGGAGGCTTCGCTCATATAGGCAACCGGTAGCGACGATAAATAAACGTAAAACACACAAATGGAAAACAAGTTTTCAGAAAACGTATATTAATTCCTCTCCAATGGAAATGTACATATTAAATATTTGCAACGTTTTTTACTGTTTGTATGATGTTATCCAGGATTGTGTATAGATTGTCATCAATGTGCATCTAAGGATGATGGCTCCAACCCACCATTTTGTTCCGACCCGTATAATGGCGATGAGTTGGCCGACAACATAGATGGATGTGGTGATAAAGACACGCATTGCTTGAAGAGTAAGGTCATCACACAACTTAACGATGCTGGTTTCATAACGGGAGAGCCGAGAGGTATTTATTTAAATATACAAATAGTGTTTTGGTAATGGCGGTGTTCGGAGATATGAGACAAATGTAGCTTATTAGGCTGTCGAGACAACAATCTTGGTCTGTTGACCTCTTGTTGTCAAGACAACAATCTCAGTCTGTTAACCTCTTACTGTCTCGACAACAATCTCAGTCTGTTGACCTCTTGCTGTCGAGACAACAATCTTGGTCTGTTGAACTATTGCTGTCGTGACAACATTCTCAGTCTGTTGAGCTATTGCTGTCGAGACAACATTTTCAGTCTGTTGAGCTATTGCTGTCGTGACAACATTCTCAGTCTGTTGAGCTATTGCTGTCGTGACAACATTCTCAGTCTGTTGAGTTATTGCTGTCAAGACAACAATCTTGGTCTGTTGAACTATTGCTGTCGAGACAACATTCTCAGTCTGTTGAACTATTGCTGTCGAGACAACTCAGTCTGTTGAGCTATTGCTGTCGTGACAACATTCTCGGTCTGTTGAACTATTGCTGTCGTGACAACATTCTCGGTCTGTTGAGCTATTGCTGTCAAGACAACAATCTGTTGAACTATTGCTGTAAATTCTGGTGTTGTTTATAATTTTTGTACCAAATGCTTCAAAGTATCTTGTAAGTTTGGAGCAATGGGAACATTTCAATTAAGACTTCATTTATGATCACAAGAGCCACCTTATGTAGACACTGGCGACTTCAATAATTACCACAAACTCCACCTTCAATATGGAGACGCTGGCGTAAGACTTCAGTAATTACCACAAACTCCACCTTCAATATGGAGATGCCGGCATAAGACTTCAATAATTACCACAAACTCCACCTTCAATATGGAGATGCTGGCGTAAGACTTCAGTAATTACCACAAACTCCACCTTCAATATGGAGACGCTGGCATAAGACTTCAGTAATTACCACAAACTCCACCTTCAATATGGAGACACTGGCGAAGACTTCATAATTACCACAAACTCCACCTTCAATATGGAGAGCTGGCGTAAGACTTCAATAATTACCACAAACTCCACCTTCAATATGGAGACCCTGACGTAAGACTTCAATAATTACCACAAACTCCACCTTCAATATGGAGACGCTGGCGTAAGACTTCAGTAATTACCACAAACTCCACCTTCAATATGGAGATGCTGGCATAAGACTTCAATAATTACCACAAACTCCACCTTCAATATGGAGATGCTGGCGTAAGACTTCAGTAATTACCACAAACTCCACCTTCAATATGGAGACGCTGGCATAAGACTTCAGTAATTACCACAAACTCCACCTTCAATATGGAGACGCTGGCGTAAGACTTCAGTAATTACCACAAACTCCACCTTCAATATGGAGACGCTGGCATAAGACTTCAGTAATTACCACAAACTCCACCTTCAATATGGAGACGCTGGCGTAAGACTTCAGTAATTACCACAAACTCCACCTTCAATATGGAGATGTTGGCATAAGACTTCAGTAATTACCACAAACTCCACCTTCAATATGGAGATGCTGGCGTAAGACTTCAATAATTACCACAAACTCCACCTTCAATATGGAGACGCTGGCATAAGACTTCAGTAATTACCACAAACTCCACCTTCAATATGGAGATGCTGGCGTAAGACTTCAATAATTACCACAAACTTCACCTTCAATATGGAGACGCTGGCATAAGACTTCAGTAATTCCCACAAACTCCACCTTCAATATGGAGACGCTGGCGTAAGACTTCAGTAATTACCACAAACTCCACCTTCAATATGGAGACGCTGGCATAAGACTTCAGTAATTACCACAAACTCCACCTTCAATATGGAGATGCTGGCGTAAGACTTCAGTAATTACCACAAACTCCACCTTCAATATGGAGACGCTGGCGTAAGACTTCAATAATTACCACATACTCCACATTCAATATGGAGACGCTGGCGTAAGACTTCAGTAATTACCACAAACTCCACCTTCAATATGGAGATGTTGGCGTAAGACTTCAGTAATTACCACAAACTCCACCTTCAATATGGAGATGCTGGCATAAGACTTCAATAATTACCACAAACTCCACCTTCAATATGGAGATGCTGGCGTAAGACTTCAGTAATTACCACAAACTCCACCTTCAATATGGAGATGCTGGCATAATACTTCAATAATTACCACAAACTCCACCTTCAATATGGAGACACTGGCATAAGACTTCAATAATTACCACAAACTCCACCTTCAATATGGAGATGCTGGCGTAAGACTTCAGTAATTACCACAAACTTCACCTTCAATATGGAGACGCTGGCATAAGACTTCAGTAATTCCCACAAACTCCACCTTCAATATGGAGATGCTGGCGTAAGACTTCAGTAATTACCACAAACTCCACCTTCAATATGGAGACGCTGGCATAAGACTTCAGTAATTACCACAAACTCCACCTTCAATATGGAGATGCTGGCGTAAGACTTCAGTAATTACCACAAACTCCACCTTCAATATGGAGACGCTGGCATAAGACTTCAGTAATTACCACAAACTCCACCTTCAATATGGAGATGCTGGCGTAAGACTTCAGTAATTACCACAAACTCCACCTTCAATATGGAGACGCTGGCATAAGACTTCAGTAATTACCACAAACTCCACCTTCAATATGGAGATGCTGGCGTAAGACTTCAGTAATTACCACAAACTCCACCTTCAATATGGAGACGCTGGCGTAAGACTTCAGTAATTACCACAAACTCCACCTTCAATATGGAGATGCTGCATAAGACTTCAATAATTACCACAAACTCCACCTTCAATATGGAGATGCTGGCGTAAGACTTCAGTAATTACCACAAACTCCACCTTCAATATGGAGATGCTGGCAAGACTTCAATAATTACCACAAACTCCACCTTCAATATGGAGACACTGGCGTAAGACTTCAATAATTACCACAAACTCCACCTTCAATATGGAGATGCTGGCGTAAGACTTCAGTAATTACCACAAACTCCACCTTCAATATGGAGACGCTGGCATAAGACTTCAGTAATTACCACAAACTCCACCTTCAATATGGAGATGCTGGCGTAAGACTTCATAATTACCACAAACTCCACCTTCAATA
This sequence comes from Archivesica marissinica, assembly GCA_014843695.1. Lineage (NCBI taxonomy): Eukaryota > Metazoa > Mollusca > Bivalvia > Venerida > Vesicomyidae > Archivesica > Archivesica marissinica. The sequence continues at coordinate 9,527 of JABXNX010000297.1, read as the reverse complement.
TGGAGACGCTGGCATAAGACTTCAGTAATTACCACAAACTCCACCTTCAATATGGAGATGCTGGCGTAAGACTTCAGTAATTACCACAAACTCCACCTTCAATATGGAGACGCTGGCATAAGACTTCAGTAATTCCACAAACTCCACCTTCAATATGGAGACGCTGGCGTAAGACTTCAGTAATTACCACAAACTCCACCTTCAATATGGAGACGCTGGCATAAGACTTCAGTAATTACCACAAACTCCACCTTCAATATGGAGATGCTGGCGTAAGACTTCAGTAATTACCACAAACTCCACCTTCAATATGGAGACGCTGGCGTAAGACTTCAATAATTACCACAAACTCCACATTCAATATGGAGACGCTGGCGTAAGACTTCAGTAATTACCACAAACTCCACCTTCAATATGGAGATGTTGGCGTAAGACTTCAGTAATTACCACAAACTCCACCTTCAATATGGAGATGCTGGCATAAGACTTCAATAATTACCACAAACTCCACCTTCAATATGGAGATGCTGGCGTAAGACTTCAGTAATTACCACAAACTCCACCTTCAATATGGAGATGCTGGCATAATACTTCAATAATTACCACAAACTCCACCTTCAATATGGAGACACTGGCATAAGACTTCAATAATTACCACAAACTCCACCTTCAATATGGAGATGCTGGCGTAAGACTTCAGTAATTACCACAAACTTCACCTTCAATATGGAGACGCTGGCATAAGACTTCAGTAATTCCCACAAACTCCACCTTCAATATGGAGATGCTGGCGTAAGACTTCAGTAATTACCACAAACTCCACCTTCAATATGGAGACGCTGGCATAAGACTTCAGTAATTACCACAAACTCCACCTTCAATATGGAGATGCTGGCGTAAGACTTCAGTAATTACCACAAACTCCACCTTCAATATGGAGATGCTGGCGTAAGACTTCAATAATTACCACAAACTCCACCTTCAATATGGAGACCTGGCGTAAGACTTCAATAATTACCACAAACTCCACCTTCAATATGGAGACGCTGGCGTAAGACTTCAGTAATTACCACAAACTCCACCTTCAATATGGAGACGCTGGCGTAAGACTTCAGTAATTACCACAAACTCCACCTTCAATATGGAGATGCTGGCGTAAGACTTCAGTAATTACCACAAACTCCACCTTCAATATGGAGACGCTGGCATAAGACTTCAGTAATTACCACAAACTCCACCTTCAATATGGAGATGCTGGCGTAAGACTTCAGTAATTACCACAAACTCCACCTTCAATATGGAGATGCTGGCGTAAGACTTCAATAATTACCACAAACTCCACCTTCAATATGGAGACCCTGACGTAAGACTTCAATAATTACCACAAACTCCACCTTCAATATGGAGACGCTGGCGTAAGACTTCAGTAATTACCACAAACTCCACCTTCAATATGGAGATGCCGGCATAAGACTTCAATAATTACCACAAACTCCACCTTCAATATGGAGATGCTGGCGTAAGACTTCAGTAATTACCACAAACTCCACCTTCAATATGGAGACGCTGGCATAAGACTTCAGTAATTACCACAAACTCCACCTTCAATATGGAGATGCTGGCGTAAGACTTCAGTAATTACCACAAACTCCACCTTCAATATGGAGACGCTGGCGTAAGACTTCAGTAATTACCACAAACTCCACCTTCAATATGGAGATGCTGGCGTAAGACTTCAATAATTACCACAAACTCCACCTTCAATATGGAGACGCTGGCGTAAGACTTCAGTAATTACCACAAACTCCACCTTCAATATGGAGATGCTGGCATAAGACTTCAGTAATTACCACAAACTCCACCTTCAATATGGAGATGCTGGCGTAAGACTTCAGTAATTACCACAAACTCCACCTTCAATATGGAGATGCTGGCATAAGACTTCAGTAATTACCACAAACTCCACCTTCAATATGGAGATGCTGGCGTAAGACTTCAATAATTACCACAAACTCCACCTTCAATATGGAGACGCTGGCGTAAGACTTCAATAATTACCACAAACTCCACCTTCAATATGGAGACGCTGGCATAAGACTTCAGTAATTACCACAAACTCCACCTTCAATATGGAGATGCTGGCGTAAGACTTCAGTAATTACCACAAACTCCACCTTCAATATGGAGATGCTGGCATAAGACTTCAATAATTACCACAAACTCCACCTTCAATATGGAGATGCTGGCGTAAGACTTCAGTAATTACCACAAACTCCACCTTCAATATGGAGATGCTGGCGTAAGACTTCAATAATTACCACAAACTCCACCTTCAATATGGAGACGCTGGCATAAGACTTCAATAATTACCACAAACTCCACCTTCAATATGGAGATGCTGGCGTAAGACTTCAGTAATTACCACAAACTCCACCTTCAATATGGAGACGCTGGCATAAGACTTCAGTAATTACCACAAACTCCACCTTCAATATGGAGATGCTGGCGTAAGACTTCAGTAATTACCACAAACTCCACCTTCAATATGGAGATGCTGGCATAAGACTTCAGTAATTACCACAAACTCCACCTTCAATATGGAGATGCTGGCGTAAGACTTCAGTAATTACCACAAACTCCACCTTCAATATGGAGATGCTGGCGTAAGACTTCAATAATTACCACAAACTCCACCTTCAATATGGAGACGCTGGCGTAAGACTTCAATAATTACCACAAACTCCACCTTCAATATGGAGACGCTGGCGTAAGACTTCAATAATTACCACATACTCCACATTCAATATGGAGACGCTGGCGTAAGACTTCAGTAATTACCACAAACTCCACCTTCAATATGGAGATGTTGGCGTAAGACTTCAGTAATTACCACAAACTCCGCCTTCAATATGGAGATGCTGGCATAAGACTTCAATAATTACCACAAACTCCACCTTCAATATGGAGATGCTGGCGTAAGACTTCAGTAATTACCACAAACTCCACCTTCAATATGGAGATGCTGGCATAATACTTCAATAATTACCACAAACTCCACCTTCAATATGGAGATGCTGGCGTAAGACTTCAGTAATTACCACAAACTTCACCTTCAATATGGAGACGCTGGCATAAGACTTCAGTAATTCCCACAAACTCCACCTTCAATATGGAGATGCTGGCGTAAGACCTCAGTAATTACCACAAACTCCACCTTCAATATGGAGACGCTGGCATAAGACTTCAGTAATTACCACAAACTCCACCTTCAATATGGAGATGCTGGCGTAAGACTTCAGTAATTACCACAAACTCCACCTTCAATATGGAGATGCTGGCGTAAGACTTCAATAATTACCACAAACTCCACCTTCAATATGGAGACCCTGACGTAAGACTTCAATAATTACCACAAACTCCACCTTCAATATGGAGACGCTGGCGTAAGACTTCAATAATTACCACAAACTCCACCTTCAATATGGAGACCCTGACATAAGACTTCAGTAATTACCACAAACTCCACCTTCAATATGGAGATGTTGGCGTAAGACTTCAATAATTACCACAAACTCCACCTTCAATATGGAGACGCTGGCGTAAGACTTCAGTAATTACCACAATCACTACCCTCATTATATGTGGATGCTTAGGAGTCACTCTAAACTGTCCTCTATGTAGACACTGTCATAATGCTTGGCTCTTCGTGTACCTCGGAGTAAGCCAGTGTGTGTATTACTGTTGTGCTTATTATTGTACATGTCTGATAAAATGAAAATTTAATTTAATTTTGAAATACATAATACATTTCAACTATGATAACCATTGGTGAACAACCCTGGTTGACCAAAGAAACAAAGCCAGGAAGTTGTTGCATCTAGTATAAACCTCTAATCAACCAGTGTTTACCATTTTGTGAAATATTAACCGACATTTGAAACCAGCTTCTATAGCCGCCAGTTAAAACCAGAGCTGGTTTCAACCACTTAACACACGGCTCATTCTAGGTCAGAATTTTTGTGAGAAGTGAGATAGCGCACGATCGCGTCCTTAAATGGGTGCTTTTTAATAAATTCCAACAAAATATAGTTAAAATGGGATTGCACAGTATGACCATTAAATACAACATTTGAATAGAAAGAGTGCTTTATAATGGACCTTACTGGACAATGTTCTGTATGAACATTTTAGGGAAAAGTGGGCCCCCAGAGGGCGATGTTTGGGTCCCTAGGGCGTCTATTTCGCCCACATCGCCCTCTAGAATGAGCCCTGCAACATTGCACATATGTAAATATATCATATGTATTTAGCATACATGCGAAAAATAGACAAATATTTTGTCCACCCATTATTTTCCTATTTCTGTTCTATATAGCATTATATTAAGCATTACCAAATATTACCATGAAACAATAGAAAGGGTAGGACAATATTATCTTAATAAATACATTTTGTCACTCTAAAAACACCAGCCGAATTTAATCATACATGACTTACTTCCCTTGACTACTTTTCATTTGAAACAAAAAATGGTCTGTATTTTTAACTTTCAGTTAGAAAAACTTTCACACACAGCGTTTACAAATATTATCCCAAAAATACAACTGATTGATATAAATACAAGATTGATGAGAGTTTATAATATATCTCAATATTGTCATAACGGTGTCACCGGTAGTATTCAATAGCAACCAGTTCTAAGCAATAAAACTATATTATAATATTGTCTTATTTCAGAATCTGTGGTTGTGACAAGGGGCTGTATAAGGGCTGATGGAAAAGGTAACTTGACTCGTTAACTTGTCAGAGTAATACACCTGTCTCCTGTCTTATACCTACAAGGTCTTTTTTACAGACGGATCTGTAGTCCAGTGGTAACACGCTGGACTGGTAATCCAGGGATCGCAGGTTCGATCCCCCATCTGACCCTAATAAAATTAACAGTCTTTCCGATGGGATGTTAAACCGAGGTCTCGTGTCGGTGCTGTACACCGTGCACGTAAAAGAACCAGAGGAGACTGGAATGGGTCTCTGTCTGTATCATTGCACTAACCTCCAAAAATCTAAAATTACTAATCTCTTCAGGAGATGTCGCTCATATGGGCAACCGGTAGCGACGATAAATAAACGTAAAACACACAGGTCTTTTTTGTCACCAAATTTGAGAGTTAAAATGATTCATTTAATGATGTATATAATTGAAGAGGTGATGCCCTGTGGCACTCTCTATAAGAATGTGAGTTTTAACAAATGTTTTGATGCCCTGTGGCTCTCTATAAGAATGTGAGTTTTAACACATGTTTTGATGCCCTGTGACTCTCTATAAGAATGTGAGTGTTGACACATGTTTTGATGCCCTGTGGCTCTCTATAAGAATGTGAGTTTTAACACATGTTTTGATGCCCTGTGACTCTCTATAAGAATGTGAGTTTTAACACATGTTTTGATGCCCTGTGGCTCTCTCTATAAGAATGTGAGTTTTAACACATGTTTTGATGCCCTGTGGCTCTCTATAAGAATGTGAGTTTTAACACATGTTTTGATGCCCTGTGGCACTCTATAAGAATGTGAGTTTTAACACATGTTTTGATGCCCTGTGACTCTCTATAAGAATGTGAGTTTTAACACATGTTTTGATGCCCTGTGGCTCTCTCTATAAGAATGTGAGTTTTAACACATGTTTTGATGCCCTGTGACTCTATAAGAATGTGAGTTTTAACACATGTTTTGATGCCCTGTGACTCTCTATAAGAATGTGAGTTTTAACACATGTTTTGATGCCCTGTGGCTCTCTCTATAAGAATGTGAGTTTTAACACATGTTTGATGCCCTGTGACTCTCTATAAGAATGTGAGTTTTAACACATGTTTGATGCCCTGTGACTCTCTATAAGAATGTGAGTTTTAACACATGTTTTGATGCCCTGTGGCTCTCTCTATAAGAATGTGAGTTTTAACACATGTTTTGATGCCCTGTGACTCTATAAGAATGTGAGTTTTAACACATGTTTTGATGCCCTGTGACTCTCTATAAGAATGTGAGTTTTAACACATGTTTTGATGCCCTGTGGCTCTCTCTATAAGAATGTGAGTTTTAACACATGTTTTGATGCCCTGTGACTCTCTATAAGAATGTGAGTTTTAACACATGTTTTGATGCCCTGTGACTCTCTATAAGAATGTGAGTTTTAACACATGTTTTGATGCCCTGTGGCTCTCTCTATAAGAATGGGAGTTTTAACACATGTTTTGATGCCCTGTGGCTCTCTATAAGAATGGGAGTTTTAACACATGTTTTGATGCCCTGTGGCTCTCTCTATAAGAATGGGAGTTTTAACACATGTTTCGACACATGGGGTGCTATTTTTAAAATGTGTTTGTGACGGGTTATAACTTTCGACATGAATTCTGGAAAGGGCTTCATTTGTTATTGTGAAAAAGGGAGTGTTCTCCAACATTAGGGTATTAGTATGTAATTTTATGAATTCTGCTTGCCCTGGCCTCTATTGATGGCTCAACTGTTGGAAAACAATGAGCTTCTCATAGCTTAGTCGGCGTCAGTACATACGTTCTCCGTTCAGCATTAATGTTGGTCATAACTTCATATCTTGGCGGATTTGACCTATTGTACCATTGCACAGTCATTTATAAGGGTTGTTCTTGCAGTTTGTTCTTGGGCATTTAAAAATAATGCACATTTAAGATGCATCAAGGGCATCAACAAAGGCAGGTAGCATGAAAATGTGTCCTCATTTCAAGAGAACAAATGCAGGATCTGGCAATAATTAATGTTATATGAACAGTAACAAAGTCAAACACACTTCTCACCAATGCAACCCGGGTTCGATCCTCGGACCGGGAAGTATGTGAGATGGTACGGTGGTCGCCAGATGTATGTATGTTCCATTAATGTCAAACCCCTTGCGGGGACCTAGACATGTTTTCCTGGGCATGCTAAGCCGACCATAGCGGTTAACCAGTACTAAGCAATGTGTGTGAGGTGCCTTGCTCAATGACACTACATACATGGCCTGACTGAGTATCGAACCCGGACCGTTCGATTCCAAATCCGACGCTCTACCATTGGGCCACGGATGTACAGGTGGGTTTTCTCCGGGTACTCCGGTTTCCTCCCAAACGAATGACCACATATACGCTTTCATCCGCGCCAACGAGAGTGATTAATGTAAGTTGTTAAACCTTGCTTCCGCAATCGTTGTAAAAGACGACTAACTAGATAAATAGGTATCTGCTTGTACACTGTGTTAGTCGCCCAAATGCATTGATGCGATAGCGACTTTAAATAAATTTAACAAGGAAAGAACTGGCTGCATGCATAGGGCATGATGGAGTGATAGGGATACGGTAGGTAGAGATAGAGACAAAGAGACCATTGTGAAGCACCAAGCAGAAACATTATATAAATATTTCATCTCGGAGTGTGTGACTGTGGATATTGTCGACCTGAGGAAAATAACATCATTTTTCCGAGCAATTCATACCGAACAATCGGCTGTTCTGGCTTTATGTTGTTTGGCAATCCTGAAATTTTTCAACAAAGCATTCTTCGAGACTACATGAAAACAAGATGGCGGAATAACAAATAAAATTTTAAAAAATACTGTCCGATTTTGTTCCGAATGAGGCTATTCAGAGGTGAGACATTGCCATGAGACATTGAAAAATGTCGCACGTATGGGGTATGGCAGATTTTGCAATGGGTAGTCACGTGGGGTATAACAATCTTGAATATCATGGCAGTGTTACATGTACATTATGTCCTTTGTGTATGTTGCATTTCATTGTTGTTTTCAGGGGATTATTGTAGAATCATTGGGTCCGCTGCTGGCTACTTTATCTGGTGTATATGTTCCGAAGATGGTTGTAACAGTGCTGTGGGTGTGATCTCCAGTCTCACCTTGACCTTGCTCATTGTTGCTGCCGGGAGCCTGCTGCGCAAGGTTCTCTGATATTGTAGCGTTGGGCTGTTCTGAAAACAAACTGACTCTACCAGACTGTATTCAATGTAGTTCATTTGTAAAGACATACATTTGTACATAATGTATGTTTTGCCTACTGGTATGTGTACGGTAATTTTCTGGATGCTAAAAGGCATACCATACTTTCCAGATAGCTTGGTTAAAACAACTATTTAAACTGTTTAAAATGCCCAAGCCCCGTTAATTTTAGAATTTGACCATATTATGAAAAAGTATGGATATATGCCGTTTTAAGCAGACTGTGCCCGGTAAATGGAATACACAAACACAAATGCCACTTCATGGTGTAAGGGAGAGAACACCGAAACATAACTATATTATATATAGTAAAACTAGATTGTCCCTTAAACCATCAAGTGGTACACTGTATGGGGGGGGGGAGAGCTTGGCTTCCCAACATTTAATTTTAGGATTAACTGGGAGTAGTTTGTGATATGCATGCAAATTTGAGAGTTTGGAATACTTACAAATGGTTATACGTGGGAGACACAAGTCTGTCGATCGGCTAGCTGTATGAAAGTCTGGAAGAACGGCGATCATAACAATATAAAGATATATTCCGGTTCAAACAGATTGTCAAATATGTGGAAGTCGTGATAGCGCAGTGGATGCGCGTTCGCTTCGGGTGCTGAAGGTCTGGAGTTTGAGCCCCGCTGGAGCCGTTACAATTGTGCCCTTAGGCAAGGCATTTAAATTCCACGTTGCCTCTTCTCTCTGCCTCGTGGTGATGTATTCCATCAGGAATGAGGTCTCGAGAGTGATTAATATAAGTTGTAATAACTTGTTTCGCAATCGAGCTAAAATAAATGTGTATAAACTAAACTGATTGTCACAATTTCTAAAATAGTTGCTATCATACAATTGTATTTGTTACGAAATCAGTGTTACACAAGTGTTGCAGTAATAAAATACATTCTTTTTAATGTACTTAAAGCGACACTTCATCGGTGAAAACGCAAATTTCTACAGAATGTAATTTCCTATTATATTGTAGAATTATTTCCCCAAATATTTGCCTCAAAAACTGAGTTTGTTGACATAACAAAATAATGTAAATATGGTCGACATTGATGCGTAATACAATGCGTGCATCCTGAATAACACAATGAAGCTATACCCTGTATTCCAGCCTGTTGTGTACTTTGTACATAGAGTATGGAAACAATCCCACATCACAGAATCTTGTGGCTGGCTTTAAATCGTAAATTATACCAAAATAGGATTTTTTCTTGCATATATTTTTATTGTTTTGTTTTTTTCATGTGATAATTCTATGCAAGCATTATGTAATTCTGTGCAAGCATTATGTAATTCTGTGCAAGCATTATGCAATTATGAATTATTTCACTTTAAGCGCTCAGAAATGTTTGTTTTTGTAAAATATAAAAGCAGCAGAATGATCATTGTCAATCTCCATGGTTACATGTTTCTATACATATATTTCTACTAGCATGCGTCCGTGTATATTATGTACATTTCCACATCTTAACCATCGCTCATAATATCTGCATAATCAATCAATCAAAAT
>JABXNX010000296.1:0-103306 GCA_014843695.1 Archivesica marissinica | reverse complement strand
TAGCAGTTATAGGTAGGTATATACTCTGTTATACAAGCTGTTATAGGTAGGTATAGAGTATGTTATACTAGCAGTAATAGGTAGGTATAGACTATGTTATAATAGCGGTTATATGTAGGTATTGAGTCTGTTATACTAGCATATATAGGTAGCTATATACTCTGTTATACTAGCAGTTATATGTAGGTATAGACTATGTTATACTAGCAGTAATAGGTAGGCATAGACTTTGTTATACTAGTAGTTATGTGTAGATATAGACTATATTATACTAGCAGTTATAGGTAGTTATAGATTTTGTTATACTAGCAGTAATATGTAGGTATATACTCTGTTATACTAGCAGTTATAGGTAGGTATAGAGTATGTTATACTAGCAGTTATAGGTAGGTATAGACTTTGTTATACTAGAAGTTATAGGTAGATATAAACTATGTTATACTAGCAGTAATAGGTAGATATAGACTACGTTATACTAGCAGATATTGGTAGGTATAGAGTATTTTATACTAGCAGTTATATATAGGTATAGAATATGTTATACTAGCAGTTATAGGTAGGTAAAGACTATGTTATACTAGCGGTTATAGCTAGGTACAGAATCTGTTATACTAGCAGTAATATGTAGGTATAGATTATATTATACTAGCAGTTATAGGTAGGTATAGACTATGTTATACTAGTAGTTATAGGTAGATATAAACTATGTTATACTAGCAGTAATAGGTAGATATAGACTACGTTATACTAGCAGATATTGGTAGGTATAGAGTATTTTATACTAGCAGTTATAAGTAGGTATATACGCTGTCATACTAGTAGTTATAGGTAGGTATATACTCTGTTATACAAGCTGTTATAGGTAAGTATAGAATATGTTATACTAGCAGTAATAGGTAGGTATAGACTATGTAATACCAGCGGTTAGATGTATGTATATACTCTGTTGTACTAGCAGTTATAGAGAGTTATATACTCTGCTATACTAGCAGTTATAGGTAGGTATATACTCTGCTATACTATCAGTTATTGGTAGGTATATACTCTGCTATACTACTAGTTATAGGTAGTTATATATTTTGTTAAACTAGCAGTTATAGGTAGGTATAGAATATGTTATACTAGTAGTTATATGTAGATATTGACTACATTATACTAGCAGTTATAGGTAGGTATAGACTCTGTTATACTAGCTGTTATAGGTAGTTATATACTCTGCTATACTAGCAGTTATAGGTAGGTATATACTCTATTATACTAGCAGTTATAGGTAGGTATACAGTTTGTTATACTAGCAGTTATAGGTAGGTATAGATTATGTTATACTAGCAGTAATAGGTAGGTATATATTATGTTATACTAGCAGTTATAGGTAGGCATATACTATGTTATACTAGTAGTTATACGTAGATATAGACTATGTTATACTAGCAGTAATAGATAGGTATTGACTATGTTAAACTAGCAGTTATAGGTAAGTATATACTCTGCTATATTAGTAGTTATAGGTAGGTATATATTATGTTAAGCTAGCAGTTATATGTAGGTATATACTATGTTATACTAGCAGTTATAGGTAGGTATAGAATTTGTTATACTAGCAGTTATAGGTAGCTATAAACTCTGCTATGCTAGCAGTTATAGGTAGGTTTATACTCTGTTATACTATTAGTAATAGGTAGGTATAGAGTATGTTATACTAGCAGTTATAGGTAGGGATATACTATGGTATACTAGCAATAATAGGTCGATATGGACTATGTTATACTAGCAGTTATAGGTAGGTATATACTCTGTTATACTAGCAGTTATATGTAGGTATAGAGTATGTTATACTAGCAGTTATAAGTAGGTATATACGCTGTCATACTAGCAGTTATAGGTAGGTATATACTCTGTTATACTAGCAGTTATCGGTAGTTATAGAGTATGTTATACTAGCAGTTATAAATAGTTATATACTCTGTCATACTAGCAGCTATAGATAGGTATATACTCGGTTATACAAGCTATTATAGGTAGGTATAGAGTATGTTATACTAGCAGTTATAGGTAGGTATATACTCTGTTATAATAGCGGTTATAGGTAGGTATTGAGTCTGTTATACTAGCAGATATAGGTAGCTATTTACTATGTTATACTAGCAGTTATATGTAGGTATAGACTATGATATACTAGTAGTTATGTGTAGATATAGACTATATTATACTAGCAGTTATAGGTAGGTATAGAATTTGTTATACTAGCAGTTATAGGTAGTTATATACTCTGCTATACTAGCAGTTATAGGTAGGTATATACTCTGTTATACTAGCAGTTATAGGTAGGTATAGAGTATGTTATACAAGCAGTTATAGGTAGGTATATACTTTGTTATACCAGCAGATATAGGTAGGTATATACTATGTTATACTAGCAGTTATTGATAGGTATATACTATATTATACTAGTAGTTATAGGTAGGTATATATTATGTTATACTAGCAGTAATAGGTAGGTATATATTATGTTATACTAGCAGTTATAGGTAGGTATATACTATATTATACTAGTAGTTATAGGTAGATATAGACTATGTTATACTAGCAGTAATAGGTAGGTATAGACTATGTTATACTAGCAATTATAGGTAGGTATATACTATGTTATACTAGTAGTTATAGGTAGGTATATATTATGTTATACTAGCAGTTATAGGTAGGTATATACTCTATTATACTAGCAGCTATACGTAGGTATAGAATATGTTATACTAGTAGTAATAGGTTCGTATAGATTTTGTCATACTAACAGTTATATGTAGGTATATACTCTGTTATACTAGCAGTTATAAGTAGGTATAGACTATGTTATAATAGCGGTTATCAGTAGGTATAGACTATGTTATACTAGCAATAATAGGTAGATATGGACTATGTTATACTAGCAGTTATAGGTAGGTATATACTATGTTATACTAGCAGGTATAGGTAGGTATAGAGTATGTTATACTAGCAGTTATAAATAGGTATATACTCTGTTATACTAGCAGTTATAGGTAGGTATAGAGGATGTTATACTAGCAGTTATAAATAGTTATATACACTGTCATACTAGCAGTAATAGGTAGGTATATACTCTGTTATACAAACTGTTATAGGTAGGTATAGAGTATGTTATATTAGCAGTAATAGGTAGGTATATACTCTGTTATAATAGCGGTTATAGGTAGGTATTAAGTTTGTTATACTAGCAGATATAGGTAGCTATTTATTCTGTTATACTAGCAGTTATATGTAGGTATATACTCTGTTATACTAGCTGTTATATGAAGTTATATACTCTGCTATACTAGCAGTTATAGGTAGGTATATACTCTGTTTTACTAGCAGTTATAGCTAGGTATAGTGTATGTTATACTAGCAGTTATAGGTAGATATAGACTCTGTTATACTAACAAATATAGGTAGGTATATACTATGTTAGAATAGAGGTTATAGGTAGGTATATACTTTGTTATACTAGCGGTTAAAGGTAGGTATAGAGTCTGTTATACTAGCAGTAATAGGTAGGTATATATTATGTTATACTAGCAATTATAGGTTGGCATAGACTATGTTATACTAGTAGTTATAGGAAGATATATACTATGTTATACTAGCAGTAATAGGTAGGTATTGACTATGTTAAACTAGCAGTTATAGGTAGATATATACTCTGCAATACTAGTAGTTATATGTAGGTATATATTATGTTATACTAGCAGTTATAGGTAGGTATAGACTATGTTATACTAGTAGTTATGTGTAGATATAGACTATATTATACTATCAGTTATAGGTAGGTATAGAATTTGTTATACTAGCATATATAGGTAGTTATATACTCTGCTATACTAGCAGTTATAGGTAGGTATATACTGTGTTATACTAGCAGTTATAGGTAGGTATTGAGTCTGTTATACTAGCAGATATAGGAAGTTATATACTCTGTTATACTAGCGGCTATTGGTAGGTATTGAGTCTGTTATACTAGCAGATATAGGTAGCTATATACTCTGTTACACTAGCAGTTATAGGTATGTATAGACTATGTTATACCAGCGGTTAGATGTATGTATATACTCTGTTGTACTAGCAGTTATAGGTATGTATTTACTCTGTTATACTAGCAGTTATATGTAGTTATATAGTATGTTATACTAGCAGTTATAAGTAGGTATATACTCTGTCATACTAGCAGATATAGGTAGTAATATATTGTTTTACTAGCAGTTATAGGTAGGTATATACTCTGCTATACTAGTAGTTATAGATAGGTATATATTATGTTATACTAGCAGATATAGGTTGGTATAGATTCTGTCATACTAACTGTTATAGGTAGGTATAGACTATGTTATACTAGCAGTTATAGGTAGGTATAGACTGTGTTATGCTAGCAGATATAGGTAGGTATACACTCTGTTATACTAGCAGTTATATATAGGTATATACTATGGTATACTAGCAGTTATAGGTAGGTAAATACTACGTTATAATAGAGGTTTAAGGTAACTATATACTATGTTATACTAGCAGTTATAGGTAGGTATATTCTCTGTTATACTAGCAGTTATAGGTAGGTATATACTCTGTAATACTAGCAGCCATACGTAGGTATAGAATATGTTATACTAGGAGTAATAGGTTAGTATATATTATGTCATACTAACAGTTATAGGTAGGTATATACACTGTTATACTAGCAGTTATAAGTAGGTATATACTATGTTATACTAGCGGTTATCGGTAGGTATAGACTATGTTATACTAGCAATAATAGGTAGATATGGACTATGTTATACTAGCAGTTATATGTAGGTATATACTCTGTTATACTAGCACATATAGGTAGCTATTTACTCTGTTATACTAGCAGTTATAGGTAGGTATAGATTATGTTATACTAGCAGTTATATGTAGGTATAGAGTATGTTATACTAGACGTTATAGGTAAGTATAGACTGTGTTATACCAGCAGATATAGGTAGGTATATACTATATTATACTAGCAGTTATAGATAGGTATAGACTATGCTATGCTAGCAGTAACTATGTTATACTAGCGGTTATAGGTAGGTACAGAGTCTGTTAAACTAGCAGTAATAGGTAGGTATAGATTATGTTATACTAGCAGTTATAGGTAGGTATATACTATGTTATACTAGTAGTTATAGGTAGATATAGACTATGCTATACTAGCAGTAATAGGTAGGTATAGACTATGTTATACTAGCAGTTATAGGTAGGTATATACTCTGCTGTACTAGTAGTTATAGGTAGGTATATATTATGTTATACTAGCAGATATAGGTAGGTATATACTCTGTTATACTAGCAGCTATTCGTAGGTATAGAATATGTTATACTAGCAGTAATAGGTTCGTATAGATTCTGTCATACTAACAGTTATAGATAGGTATATACTCTGTTATACTAGCAGTTATAGGTAGGTATAGATTATGTCATACTAACAGTTATAGGTAGCTATAGACTAGGCTATAATAGCGGATATAGGTCGGTATAGTCTATGTTATACTAGCGGTTATAGGTATGTATATACTCTGCTATGCTAGCAGTTATAGGTAGGTATATACTCTGTTATACTAGGAGTTATAGGTATGTATATATTATGTTATACTAGCAGTAATAAGTAGGTATAGACTATGTTATGCTAGCAGTTATAGGTAGGTATATACTCTGTTTTACTAGCAGTTATATGTAGGTATAGACTTTGTTATACTAGCAGATATAGGTAGGTATATACTATGTTATACTAGCAGTTATAGATATGTATATCATTTGCTATACTAGCAGTTATAGTTAGGTATAGAGTCTGTTTTACTAGCAGTAATAGGTACGTATAGACTATGTTATACTAACAGTTATAGGTAGCTATAGACTAGGCTATAATAGCGGTTATAGGTCTTCTATAGTCTATGTTATACTAGCAGTTATAGGTAGGTATGGACTATGTTATACTAGCGGTTATATGTAGGTATATACTTTGTTATACTAGCAGCTATAGGTAGGTATATACTCTGTTATACTATCAGGTATATATAGGTATATACTATGTTATACTAGCAGTTATAGGTAGGTGTAGACTATGTTATAATAGAGGTTTAAGGTAACTTTATACTACGTTATGCTAGCACTTTTGGGTAGGTATATACTATGTTATACTAGCGCTTGTAGGTAGGTATATACTCTGCTATGATAGCAGTTATAGGTACGTATATACTATGTCATACTAGCAGTTATAGGTAGGTATAGAGTCTGTTATACTAGCAGTAATAGGTAGGTATATACTCTGTTATACTAGCAGTTATAGGTAGGTATATACTCTGTTATACTAGCAGTTATAGATATGTATATACTCTGTTATACTAGCAGTTATAGGTAGGTATATACTCTGTTTTACTAGCATTTATAGGTAGGTATAGACTATGTTATACTAGCAGTAATGGGTAGGTATATACTAGGTTATAATATCGGTTATAGGTAGGTATAGTCTATGTTATACTAGCAGTTATAGGTAGGTATGGACTATGTTATACTAGCGTTTATAGGTAGGTATATACTCTGTTATACTAGCAGTTATAGGTAGGTATATACTCTGTTTAACTAGCAGTTATAGGTAGGTAAAGAGTCTGTTATAATATCAGTTATAGGTAGGTATAGACTGTGTTCTGCTAGCAGATATAGGTAGGTATATACTCTGTTATAATAGCAGTTATATATAGGTATAGACTATGTTATACTAGCAGTTATAGGTAGGTATATACTATGTTATAATAGAGGTTTAAGGTAACTATATACTATGTTATACTAGCAGTTATGGGTAAGTATATACTATGTTATACTAGCGGTTATAGGTAGGTATATACTCTGCTATGCTAGCAGTTATAGGTAGGTATATACTATGTTTTACTAGCAGTTATATGTAGGTATAGACTATGTTATACTAGCAGATATAGGTAGGTATATACTGTGTTATACTAGCAGTTATATATATGTATAGACTATGTTATACTAGCAGTTATAGGTAGGTATATACTATGTTATAATAGAGGTTTAAGGTAACTATATACTATGTTATACTAGCAGTTATGGGTAGGTATAGACTATGTTATACTAGCAGTTATAGGTAGGTATATACTCTGATTTACTAGCAGTTATAGGTAGGTATAGATTATGTTATACTAACAGTTATAGGTAGCTATAGACTAGGCTATAATAGCGGATATAGGTCGGTATAGTCTATGTTATACTAGCAGTTATAGGTAGGTATGGACTATGTTATACTAGCGGTTATAGTTAGGTATATATTCTGTTATAATAGCAGTTATATGTAGGTATAGACTATGCTATACTAGCTGTTATAGGTACGTATATACTCTCTTATACTAGCAGATATAGGTAGCTAAATACTCTGTTTCACTAGCAGTTATAGGTCGATATAGATTATGTTATACCAGCGGTTAGATGTATGTATATAATATGTTGTAATAGCAGTTATAGGTAGGTATATACTCTGTTATACTAGCAGTTATAGGTAGGCATAGAGTATGTTATGCTAGCAGTTATAAGTAGGTATATACTCTGTCATACTAGCAGTTATAGGTAGGTATATACTCTGTTATACTAGCTGTTATTGGTAGGTATAGACAATGTTATACTAGCGGTTATAGGTAGGTATTGACTCCGTTATACTAGCAGATATAGGTAGCTATATACTAGCAGTTATAGATATGTATAGACTATGTCATACTAGCAGTTATAGGTAGGTATAGACTCTGTTATACTAGCAGTTATAGGTAGATATATTCTATGTTATACCAGCGGTTAGATGTATGTATATACTCTGTTGTACTAGCAGTTATTGGTAGGTATATACACTGTTATACTAGCAGTTATTGGTAGGTATTGAGTAAGCTATACTAGCAGTTATAGGTAGGTATAGACTATGTTATACTAGAAGTTATATGTAGATATAGACTATATTATACTAGCTGTTATAGGTAGTTATATACTCTGCTATACTAGCAGTTATAGGTAGGTATATACTCTGTTATACTAGCAGTTATAGGTAGGTATATAGTATGTTATACTTGCAGTAATTTGTAGGTATAGACTATGCTATGCTAGCAGTTATAGGTAGGTATATACTATGTTATACTAGCAGTTATAGGTAGGTATATACTATGTTATACTAGCGGTTATAGGTAGATATATACTCTGTTATACTAGCAGTTATAGGTAGGTATATACTCTGTTATACTAGCAGTTATATGTAAGTATATACTCTGCAATACTAGCAGTTATAGGTTGGTTTATACTCTGTTATGCTAGTAGTTATAGGTAGGTATAGAATATGTTATACTAGCAGTAATAGCTAGGTATAGACTCTGTTATATTAGCAGTTATAGGTAGGTATATACTCTGCTATACTAGCAGTTATAGGTAGGTAAAGAGTACGTTATACTGGCAGTAATATGTAGGTATGGACTATGTTATGCTAGCAGTTATAGGTAGGTATATACTCTGTTATAATAGCGGTTATAGGTAGGTATTGAGTCTCTTATACTAGCAGATATAGGTAGCTATATACTCTGTTGTACTAGCAGTTATAGTTAGGTATATACTCTGTTATACTAGCAGTTATATGTAGGTATAGAGTATGTTATACTAGCAGTGATAAGTAGGTATGTACTCTGTCATACTAGCAGATATAGGTAGGAATATAATGTTATACTAGCAGTTATAGGTAGGTATATTCTCTGTTATACTAGCAGTTATAGGTAGGTATAGACTATGTTATATTAGCAGTTATATGTAGGTATAGAGTATGTTATACTAGCAGTTATAGCTAGGTATATACTATGTTATACTAGAAGTTATAGGTATGTATAGATTATGTTATACTAGCAGTTATAGGTAGGTATATACTCTGTTACACTAACAGTAATAGGTAGGTTTATACTATGTTATACCAGGAGATATAGGTAGGTATATACTAGGTTGTACTAGCAGTTATAGGTAAGTATATACTCTGTTATACTAGCAGTTATAGGTAGTTATAGAGTATGCTATATTAGCAGTTATAAGTAGGTATATACGCTGTCATACTAGCAGTTATAGGTAGGTATATATTATGTTATACTAGCAGTTATAGGAAGGTATAGAGTATGTTATACTAGCAGTTATAAATAGTTCTATACTCTGTCATATTAACAGTTATAGGTAGGTATATACTCTGTTATACAAGCTGTTATAAGTAGGTATAAACTATGTTATACTAGCAGTTATAGGTAGGTATAGACACTATTACACTAGCAGTTATAGGTAGCTATATACTCTGTTATACTAGCAGTTATATGTAGGTATAGACTATGTTATACTAGCTGTTATAGGTAGGTATAGACTCTCTTATACTAGGAGATATAGGTAGCTATATACTCTGTTACACTAGCAGTTATAGGTAGGCATAGACTATGTTATACCAGCGGTTAGATGTATGTATATACTCTGTTGTACTAGCAGTTATTGGTATGTATATACTCTGTTATACTAGCAGTTATAGGTAGGTATAGAGTATGTTATGCTAGCAGTTATAAGTAGGTATATACTCTGTCATACTAGCTGTTATAGGTAGGTATATACTCTGTTTTACTAGCATTTGTAGGTAGGTATAGACTATGTTATACTAGCAGTTATAGGTAGGTATGGACTATGTTATACTAGCGGTTATAGGTAGGTATAGACTCTGTTATACTAGCAGATATAGGTAGGTATATACTCTGTTATACTAGGAGTTATATATAGGTATAGACTATGTTATACTAGCAGTTATAGCTAAGTATAGACTATGTTATAATAGAGGTTTATGTAGGTATAGACTATGTTATACTTGCAGGTATGGGTAAGTATAGACTATGTTATACTAGCGGTTATAGGTAGGTATAGACTATGTTATACTAGCAGATATAGGTAGGTATATACTATGTTATACTAGCAGTTATATGTAGGTATATACTCTGTTATACTAGCAGTTATATGTAGGTATAGACTATGTTATACTACCAGTTATAGGTAGGTATATAGTCTTTTATAATAGCAGTTATATGTAGGTATATACTTTGTTATGCTAGCAGTTATAGGTAGGTATATACTCTTTTATACTAGCAGTTATATATAGGTATAAACTATGTTATACTAGCAGTTATAGGTAGGTATATACTATGTTATAATAGAGGTTTAAGGTAACTATATACTATGTTATACTAGCAGTTATGGGTAGGTATAGACTATGTTATACTAGCGGTTATAGGTAGGTATATACTCTGCTATGCTAGCAGTTATAGGTAGGTATATACTCTGTTATACTAGGAGTTATATTTAGGTATAGATTATGTTATACTAGCAGTAATAAGTAGGTATAGACTCTGTTATACTAGCAGTTATAGGTAGGTATATACTCTGTTTTACTAGCAGATATAGGTAGGTATATACTGTGTTATACTAGCAGTTATATATTGGTATAGACTATGTTATACTAGCAGTTATAGGTAGGTATATACTATGTTATAATAGAGGTTTAAGGTAACTATACACTATGTTATACTAGCAGTTATGGGTAGGTATAGACTATGTTTTACTAGCAGTTATAGGTAGGTATAGCGTCTGTTTTACTAGCAGTAATAGGTTTGTATAGACTATGTTATACTAGCAGTTATAGGTAGATATATACTCTGTTATACTAACAGTTATAGATATGCATAAATTATGTTATACCAGCCATAATAGGTAGGTATATACTCTGATTTACTAGCAGTTATAGGTAGGTATAGATTATGTTATACTAACAGTTATAGGTATATATAGACTAGGCTATAATAGCGGTTGTTGGTAGGTATAATCTTTGTTATACTAGCAGTAATAGGTAGGTATGGACTATGTTATACTAGCGGTTATAGGTAGGTATAGACTCTGTTATACTAGCAGATATAGGTAGGTATATACTCTGTTATACTAGGAGTTATATATAGGTATAGACTATGTTATGCTAGCAGTTATAGCTAGGTATAGACTATGTTATAATAGAGGTTTATGTAGGTATAGACTATGTTATACTTGCAGGTATGGGTAAGTATAGACTATGTTATACTAGCGGTTATAGGTAGGTATAGACTATGTTATACTAGCAGATATAGGTAGGTATATACTATGTTATACTAACAGTTATAGGTAGGTATATACTCTGTTATACTAGCAGATATAGGTAGGTATATACTCTGTTATACTAGCAGTTATAGGTAGCTATAGAGTATGTTATACTAGCAGTTATATGTAGTTATATACTCTGTCATACTAGCAGTTATAGGTAGGTATATACTCTGTTATATAAGCTGTTATAAGTAGGTATAGACTATGTTATACTAGCAGTTATATGTAGGTATATACTATGCTATACTAGCAGTTATAGGTAGGTATATACTCTGTTATACTAGCAGTTATAGGTAGGTATATAGTATGTTATATTAGCAGTAATAGGTAGGTATAGACTCTGTTATACTAGCATTTATAGACATGTATAGACTACGTGTATACCTAGCATATAGGTAGTATATATTAGTTATAATTGCGGTTATAGATGGTATAGTCTATGTTATACTAGCAGATATATGTAGGTAATACTATGTTATACTAGCAGTTATAGTAGGTAATACCTGTTAACTAGCTTTATAGACATGTATAGACTACTTGTATCCTAGCAGTAATAGGTAGGTATATATTATGTTATAATTGCTGTATAGATAGGTATAGTCTATGTTATACTAGCAGATATATGTAGGTATATACTATGTTATACTAGCAGTTATAGGTAGGTATATACTCTGTTATACTAGCAGTTATAGGTAGGTATATAGTATGTTATATTAGCAGTAATAGGTAGGTATAGACTCTGTTATACTAGCATTTATAGTCATGTATAGACTACGTTATACTAGCAGTAATAGGTAGGTATATATTATGTTATAATTGCGGTTATAGATAGGTATAGTCTATGTTATACTAGCAGATATATGTAGCTATATACTCTGTTACACTAGCAGCTATAGGTAGGTATAGACTATGTTAAAATAGCGGTAATAGTTAGGTATAGAGTATGTTGTACTAGCAGTTATAGGTAGGTATAGACTCTGTTATACTAGCATTTATAGACATGTATAGACTATGTTATACTAGCAGTAATAGGTAGGTATATATTATGTTATAATTGCGGTTATAGATAGGTATAGTCTATGTTATACTAGCAGATATATGTAGGTATATACTATGTTATACTAGCAGTTATAGGTAGGTATATACTCTGTTATACTAGCAGTTATAGGTAGGTATATAGTATGTTATACTAGCAGTTATATGTAGGTATGGACTATGTTATACTAGCTGTTATAGGTAGGTATATACTTTGTTATACTAGCAGTTATGGATAGGTATATACTCTGTTATGCTAGCAGTTATAGGTAGGTATACACTCTGCTATACTAGCAGTTATAGGTAGGTATATACTCTGTTATTCTGGCAGTTGTAGGTATGTATAGAGTCTGATATACTTGCAGTTATAGGTAGGTATATACTATGTTATACTAGCAGATATAGGTAGGTATATACTCTGTTATACTAGCAGTTATAGATAGGTTTAGACTATGTTATACTAGCAGATATAGGTAGGTATATACTCTTTTATACTAGCAGTTATATATAGGTATAAACTATGTTATACTAGCAGTTATAGGTAGGTATATACTATGTTATACTAGCAGTTATAGGTAGGTATATACTCTGTTATACTAGCAGATATAGGTGGGTATACACTATGTTATAATAGCGGTTATTGGTAGGTATATACTCTGTTAAAGTAGCAGGTATAGGTAGGTATATAGTATGTTATACTAGCAGTAATAGATAGGTATATACTCTGTTATACTAGCAGTTATAGACATGTATAGACTATGTTATACTAGCAGTAATAGGTAGGTATATACTATGTTATAATTGCGGTTATAGGTAGGTATAGTCTATGTTATACTAGCAGTTATAGGTATGTATTGACTATGTTATACTAGCGATTATTGGTAAGTATAGACTATGTTATACTAGCAATTATAGGTAGGTATAGACTATTTTATGATAGCGGATATAGGTAGGTATTGACTATGTAATAATAGAGGTTATAGGTAGGTATAGAGTATGTTATACTAGTAGTAATAGGTATGTATAGACTCTGTTATACTAGCATTTATAGGTAGGTATATAATTTGTTATACTAGTAGTAATAGGTAGGTATAGACTCTGCTATACTAGCATTAATAGGTAGATATATACTCTGTTATACCAGCAATTATAGATATGTATAGACTATGTTATACTAGAGGTTATAGGTAGGTATAAACTCTGTTATACTAGCAGTTATAGGTAGGTATTGAATATGTAATAATAGAGGTTATAGGTAGGTATAGACTATGTTATACTAGCAGTAATAGGTAGGTATAGAATCTGTTATACTAGCAGTTATTGGTCGGTATATACTCTGTTATACTAGCAGTTATAGGTAGGTATATACTCTGTTATACTAGCAGTTATAGATAGCTATAGACTATATTATACTAGCGGTTATAGGTAGGTATATACTCTATTATACTAGGAGTTATAGGTAGGTATAGATTATGTTATACTAGCAGTAATAAGTAGGTATAGACTCTGTTATACTAGCAGTTATAGGTAGGTATATACTCTGTTTTACTAGCAATTATAGGTAGGTATAGACTATGTTATACTAGCAGAAATAGGTAGGTATATACTATGTTATACTAGCAGCTATAGATAGGTATAGACTATGTCATACTAGCAGTTATAGGTAGGTATATACTTTGCCATGCTAGCAGTTATAGGTAGGTATATACTCTGTTATACTAGCAGTTATAGGTACGTATAGAGTCTGTTTTACTAGCAGTATTAGGTAGGTATATACTCTGTTATACTAGCAGTTTTAGGTACGTATTGACTATGTAATAATAGAGGTTATAGCTAGGTATAGACTATCTTATACTAGCAGTAATAGGTAGGTATAGACTCTGTTATACTAGCAGTTATAGGTAGGTATATACTCTGTTTTACTAGCATTTATAGGTAGGTATAGACTATGTTATACTAGCAGTTATAGGTAGGTATATACTATGTTATAATAGCGGTTATAAGTAGATATAGACTATGATAGACTCTGTTTTACTAGCAGTTATAGGTATGTATAGAGTATATTATACTAGCAGTTATATGTAGGTATAGAATCTGATTTACTAGCAGTTATAGGTAGGTATAGACTATGTTATACTAGCAGTTATAGGTAGGTATAGACTATGTTATAATAGCGGTCATTGGTAGGTATATACTCTGTTAAAGTAGCAGGTATAGGTAGGTATATACTATGCTATACTAGCAGTTATAGGTAGGTATATAATCTGTTATACTAGCAGTTATAGGTAGGTATATAATATGTTATACTAGCAGTAATAGATAGGTATAGACTCTGTTATACTAGCAGTAATAGGTAGGTATATACTGTTATACTAGCAGTTATAGACATGTATAGACTATGTTATACTAGCAGTAATAGGTAGGTATATACTATGTTATAATTGCGGTTATAGGTAGGTATAGTCTATGTTATACTAGCAATTATAGGTATGTATTGATTATGTTATACTAGCGATTATTGGTAAGTATAGACTATGTTATACTAGCAATTATAGGTAGGTATAGACTATTTTATGATAGCGGATATAGGTAGGTATTGACTATGTAATAATAGAGGTTATAGGTAGGTATAGAGTATGTTATACTAGTAGTAATAGGTATGTATAGACTCTGTTATACTAGCATTTATAGGTAGGTATATAATTTGTTATACTATTAGTAATAGGTAGGTATAGACTCTGCTATACTAGCATTAATAGGTAGATATATACTCTGTTATACCAGCAATTATAGATATGTATAGACTATGTTATACTAGAGGTTATAGGTAGGTATAAACTCTGTTATACTAGCCGTTATAGGTAGGTATTGAATATGTAATAATAGAGGTTATAGGTAGGTATAGACTATGTTATACTAGCAGTAATAGGTAGGTATAGACTCTTTTATACTAGCAGTTATTGGTCGGTATATACTCTGTTATACTAGCAGTTATAGGTAGGTATATACTCTGTTATACTAGCAGATATAGATAGGTATAGACTATATTATACTAGCGGTTATAGGTAGGTATATACTCTGCTATGCTAGCAGTTATATGTAGGTATATACTCTATTATACTAGGAGTTATAGGTAGGTATAGATTATGTTATACTAGCAGTAATAAGTAGGTATAGACTCTGTTATACTAGCAGTTATAGGTAGGTATATACTCTGTTTTACTAGCAGTTATAGGTCGGTATAGAATATGTTATACTAGCAGATATAGGTAGGAATATACTCTGTTATACTAGCAGTTATAGATAGGTATAGACTATGTCATACTAGCAGTTATAGGTAGGTATATACTTTGCTATGCTAGCAGTTATAGGTAGGTATATACTCTGTTATACTAGCAGTTATAGGTACGTATAGAGTCTGTTTTACTAGCAGTATTAGGTAGGTATATACTCTGTTATACTAGCAGTTATAGGTAGGTATTGACTATGTAATAATAGAGGTTATAGCTAGGTATAGACTATCTTATACTAGCAGTAATAGGTAGGTATACACTCTGTTATACTAGCAGTTATAGGTAGGTATATACTCTGTTTTACTAGCAGTTATAGGTAGGTATAGACTATGTTATACTAGCATTTATAGGTAGGTATATACTATGTTATATAGGGTTTTATAAGTAGATATAGACTATGATAGACTCTTGTTTTAATACAGTATAGGTGTATTAGGAGTATGTTATACTAGCAGTAATATGTAGGTATATACTTTGTTATACTAGCATTTATAGATATGTATAGACTATATTATATTAGCAGTTATAGGTAGGTATAGAATCTGATTTACTAGCAGTTATATGTAGGTATAGACTATGTTATACTAGCAGTTATAGGTAGGTATAGACTATGTTATAATAGCGGTTATTAGTAGATATATACTCTGTTAAAGTGGCAGGTATAGGTAGGTATATACTCGGCTATACTAGCAGTTATAGGTAGGTATATACTCTGTTATACTAGCAGTTATAGGTAGGTATATAATATGTTATACTAGCAGTAATAGATAGGTATAGACTCTGTTATACTAGCAGTAATAGGTAGGTATATACTCTGTTATACTAGCAGTTATAGACATGTATAGACTATGTTATACTAGCAGTAATAGGTAGGTATATACTATGTTATAATTGCGGTTATAGGTAGGTATAGTCGATGTTATACTAGCAGTTATAGGTATGTATAGACTATGTAATAATAGCGGTTATAGGTAGGTATAGACTATGTTATACTAGCAGTTATCGGTAGGTATGGACTATGTTATACTAGCTGTTATAGGTAGGTATATACTATGTTATACTAGCAGTTATAGATAGGTATATACTCTGTTATACTAGCAGTTATAGGTAGGTTTATATTCTTTTATACTAGCAGTTATAGGTAGGTATAGACTATGTTATACTAGCAGTTATAGGTATGTATAGACTATGTTATAATAGCGGTTATAGGTAGGTATAGACTATGCTATGCTAGCAGTTATAGGTAGGTATATACTCTGTTTTACTAGCAGTTATAGGTAGGCATAGAGTATGTTATACTAGCAGTAATATGTAGGTATATACTCTGTTATACTAGCAGTTATAGATATGTATAGATTATGTTATACTAGCAGTTATAGGTAGGTATAGAATTTGTTTTACTAGCAGTTATAGGTAGGTATAGACTATGTTATACTAGCAGTTATAGTTAGGTAGGTATAGACTATGTTATAATAGCGGTTATTGGTAGGTATATACTCTGTTAAAATAGCAGGTATAGGTAGGTATATACTATGCTATACTAGCAGTTATAGGTAGGTATATACTCTATTATACTAGCAGATATAGGTAGGTATATAATATGTTATACTAGCAGTAATAGATAGTATAGACTCTGTTATACTAGCAGTAATAGGTAGGTATATACTCTGTTATACTAGCAGTTATAGACATGTATATACTATGTTATACTAGCAGTAATAGGTAGGTATATACTATGTTATAATTGCGGTTATAGGTAGGTATAGTCTATGCTATTCTAACCGTTATAGGTATGTATAGACTATGTAATAATAGCGGTTATAGGTAGGTATAGACTATGTTATACTAGCAGTTATAGGTAGGTATGGACTATGTTATACTAGCTGTTATAGGTAGGTATATACTATGTTATACTAGCAGTAATATGTAGGTATATAATATGTTATACTAGCAGTAATAGGTAGGTTTATATTCTTTTATACTAGCAGTTATAGGTAGGTATAGACTATGTTATACTAGCAGTTATAGGTATGTATAGACTATGCTATACTAGCAGTTATAGATAGATATAGACTATGTTATACTAGCGTTTATTGGTAGGTATATACTCTGTTATACTAGCAGGTATAGGTAGGTATACACTCTGCTATACTAGCAGTTATAGGTAGGTATATACTCTATTATTCTTTCAGTTGTAGGTATGTATAGAGTCTGATATACTTGCAGTTATATGTAGGTATATACTCTGTTATACTAGCAGATATAGGTAGGTATATACCCTGTTAAACTAGCAGTTATAGATAGGTATAGACTATGTTATACTAGCAGTTATAGGTAGGTATATATTCTTTTATACTAGCAGTTATAGGTAGGTATAGACTAGGTTATACTAGCAGTTATAGGTAGGTATAGTCTATGTTAAAATAGCGGTAATATTTAGGTATAGAATATGTTGTACTAGCAGTTATAGGTAGGTATAGACTATGTTATACTAGCAGTTATAGGTAGGTTTTGACTATGTAATAATAGAGGTTATAGGTAGGTATTGAAATATTTTATACTAGCAGTAATAGGTAGGTATAGACTCTGTTATACTAGCTGTTATAGGTAGGTATATACTCTATTATACTAGAAGTTATAGATATGTATAGACTATGTTATACTAGCAGTTATAGGTATGTATGGACTATGTTATACTAGTGGTTATATGAAGGTATACACTCTGTTATACTAGCAGTTATAGGTTGGTATATACTCTGTTATGCTAGCAGTTATAGGTAGGTATAGACTCTGTTATACTAGCAGTTATAGGTAGGTATATACTCTGTTATACTAGCAGTTATAGATATGTATATACTATGTTATACTTGCAGTTATAGGTAGGTATATACTCTGATTTACTAGCAGTTATAGGTAGGTATAGACTATGTTATACTAACAGTTATAGGTAGCTATAGACTAGGCTATAATAGCGGTTATAGGTAGGTATAGTCTATGTTATACTAGCAATAATGGGTATGTATGGACTATGTTATACTAGCGGTTATAGGTAGGTATATACTCTGTTATACTAGCAGTAATAGGTAGGTATAGACTATGTTATACTAGCAGATATAGGTAGGTATATACTCTGTTATACTAGCAGTTATATATAGGTATATACTCTGTTATACAAGCTGCTATAGGTAGGAATAGAGTTTGTTATACTAGTAGTAATAGGTAGGTATAGACTCTGTTATAATAGCGGTTATAGGTAGGTATTGAGTATGTTATACTAGCAGATATAGGTAGCTATATACTTTTTTATACTAGCAGTTATATATAGGTATAGACATTGTTATACTAGCAGTTATAGCTAGGTATAGACTATGTTATAATGGAGGTTTATGTAGGTATAGACTATGTTATACTAGCAGTTATGGGTAAGTATAGACTATGTTATACTAGCGGTTATAGGTAGGTATATACTCTGCTATGCTAGCAGTTATGGGTAGGTATATACCCTATTATACTAGCAGTTATAGGTATGCATATACTATGTTATACTAGCAGTTATAGGTAGGTATATACTCTGTTTTACTAGCAGTTATAGGTAGGTATAGACTATGTATACTAGCAGTTATAGGTAGGTAGAGACTATGTAATAATAGAGGTTATAGGTAGGTATTGAAATATGTTATTCTAGCAGTAATAGGTAGGTATATACTCTGTTATACTAGCAGTTATAAGTAGGTATATACTCTGTTATAATAGCAGTTATATGTAGGTATAGACTATGCTATACTAGCTGTTATAGGTACGTATATACTCTCTTATACTAGCAGATATAGGTAGCTAAATACTCTGTTTCACTAGCAGTTATAGGTCGATATAGATTATGTTATACCAGCGGTTAGATGTATGTATATAATATGTTGTAATAGCAGTTATAGGTAGGTATATACTCTGTTATACTAGCAGTTATAGGTAGGCATAGAGTATGTTATGCTAGCAGTTATAAGTAGGTATATACTCTGTCATACTAGCAGTTATAGGTAGGTATATACTCTGTTATACTAGCTGTTATTGGTAGGTATAGACAATGTTGTACTAGGAGTAATAGGAAGTTATAGACTATGTTATACTAGCGGTTATAGGTAGGTATTGACTCCGTTATACTAGCAGATATAGGTAGCTATATACTCTGTTATACTAGCAGTTATAGATATGTATAGACTATGTCATACTAGCAGTTATAGGTAGGTATAGACTCTGTTATACTAGCAGTTATAGGTAGATATATTCTATGTTATACCAGCGGTTAGATGTATGTATATACTCTGTTGTACTAGCAGTTATTGGTAGGTATATACACTGTTATACTAGCAGTTATTGGTAGGTATTGAGTAAGCTATACTAGCAGTTATAGGTAGGTATAGACTATGTTATACTAGAAGTTATATGTAGATATAGACTATATTATACTAGCTGTTATAGGTAGTTATATACTCTGCTATACTAGCAGTTATAGGTAGGTATATACTCTGTTATACTAGCAGTTATAGGTAGGTATATAGTATGTTATACTAGCAGTAATTTGTAGGTATAGACTATGCTATGCTAGCAGTTATAGGTAGGTATATACTATGTTATACTAGCAGTTATAGGTAGGTATATACTATGTTATACTAGCGGTTATAGGTAGATATATACTCTGTTATACTAGCAGTTATAGGTATGTATATACTCTGTTATACTAGCAGTTATATGTAAGTATATACTCTGCAATACTAGCAGTTATAGGTAGGTTTATACTCTGTTATGCTAGTAGTTATAGGTAGGTATAGAATATGTTATACTAGCAGTAATAGCTAGGTATAGACTCTGTTATATTAGCAGTTATAGGTAGGTATATACTCTGCTATACTAGCAGTTATAGGTAGGTAAAGAGTATGTTATACTGGCAGTAATATGTAGGTATGGACTATGTTATGCTAGCAGTTATAGGTAGGTATATACTCTGTTATAATAGCGGTTATAGGTAGGTATTGAGTCTCTTATACTAGCAGATATAGGTAGCTATATACTCTGTTGTACTAGCAGTTATAGGTAGGTATATACTCTGTTATACTAGGAGTTATATATAGGTATAGACTATGTTATACTAGCAGTTATAGCTAAGTATAGACTATGTTATAATAGAGGTTTATGTAGGTATAGACTATGTTATACTTGCAGGTATGGGTAAGTATAGACTATGTTATACTAGCGGTTATAGGTAGGTATAGACTATGTTATACTAGCAGATATAGGTAGGTATATACTATGTTATACTAGCAGTTATAGGTAGGTATATACTCTGTTATACTAGCAGATATAGGTAGGTATATACTCTGTTATACTAACAGTTATAGGTAGGTATAGAGTCTGTTATAATAGCAGTTATAGGTAGGTATATACTTTGTTATGCTAGCAGATATAAGTAGGTATATACTCTGTTATACTAGCAGATATATATAGGTATAAACTATGTTATACTAGCAGTTATAGGTAGGTATATACTATGTTATAATAGAGGTTTAAGGTAACTATATACTATGTTATACTAGCAGTTATGGGTAGGTATAGACTATGTTATACTAGCGGTTATAGGTAGGTATATACTCTGCTATGCTAGCAGTTATAGGTAGGTATATACTCTGTTATACTAGGAGTTATATTTAGGTATAGATTATGTTATACTAGCAGTAATAAGTAGGTATAGACTCTGTTATACTAGCAGTTATAGGTAGGTATATACTCTGTTTTACTAGCAGATATAGGTAGGTATATACTGTGTTATACTAGCAGTTATATATTGGTATAGACTATGTTATACTAGCAGTTATAGGTAGGTATATACTATGTTATAATAGAGGTTTAAGGTAACTATACACTATGTTATACTAGCAGTTATGGGTAGGTATAGACTATGTTTTACTAGCAGTTATAGGTAGGTATAGCGTCTGTTTTACTAGCAGTAATAGGTTTGTATAGACTATGTTATACTAGCAGTTATAGGTAGGTATATACTCTGTTATACTAACAGTTATAGATATGCATAAATTATGTTATACCAGCCATAATAGGTAGGTATATACTCTGATTTACTAGCAGTTATAGGTAGGTATAGATTATGTTATACTAACAGTTATAGGTATATATAGACTAGGCTATAATAGCGGTTGTTGGTAGGTATAATCTTTGTTATACTAGCAGTAATAGGTAGGTATGGACTATGTTATACTAGCGGTTATAGGTAGGTATAGACTCTGTTATACTAGCAGATATAGGTAGGTATATACTCTGTTATACTAGGAGTTATATATAGGTATAGACTATGTTATGCTAGCAGTTATAGCTAGGTATAGACTATGTTATAATAGAGGTTTATGTAGGTATAGACTATGTTATACTTGCAGGTATGGGTAAGTATAGACTATGTTATACTAGCGGTTATAGGTAGGTATAGACTATGTTATACTAGCAGATATAGGTAGGTATATACTATGTTATACTAACAGTTATAGGTAGGTATATACTCTGTTATACTAGCAGATATAGGTAGGTATATACTCTGTTATACTAGCAGTTATAGGTAGCTATAGAGTATGTTATACTAGCAGTTATATGTAGTTATATACTCTGTCATACTAGCAGTTATAGGTAGGTATATACTCTGTTATATAAGCTGTTATAAGTAGGTATAGACTATGTTATACTAGCAGTTATATGTAGGTATATACTATGCTATACTAGCAGTTATAGGTAGGTATATACTCTGTTATACTAGCAGTTATAGGTAGGTATATAGTATGTTATATTAGCAGTAATAGGTAGGTATAGACTCTGTTATACTAGCATTTATAGACATGTATAGACTACGTTATACTAGCAGTAATAGGTAGGTATATATTATGTTATAATTGCGGTTATAGATAGGTATAGTCTATGTTATACTAGCAGATATATGTAGGTATATACTATGTATAACTAGCAGTTATAGGTAGGTATATACTCTGTATACTAGCAGTTATAGGTAGGTATATAGTATGTTATATTAGCAGTAATAGGTAGGTATAGACTCTGTTATACTAGCATTTATAGACATGTATAGACTACGTTATACTAGCAGTAATAGGTAGGTATATATTATGTTATAATTGCGGTTATAGATAGGTATAGTCTATGTTATACTAGCAGATATATGTAGGTATATACTATGTTATACTAGCAGTTATAGGTAGGTATATACTCTGTTATACTAGCAGTTATAGGTAGGTATATAGTATGTTATATTAGCAGTAATAGGTAGGTATAGACTCTGTTATACTAGCATTTATAGACATGTATAGACTATGTTATACTAGCAGTAATAGGTAGGTATATATTATGTTATAATTGCGGTTATAGATAGGTATAGTCTATGTTATACTAGCAGATATATGTAGGTATATACTATGTTATACTAGCAGTTATAGGTAGGTATATACTCTGTTATACTAGCAGTTATAGGTAGGTATATAGTATGTTATATTAGCAGTAATAGGTAGGTATAGACTCTGTTATACTAGCATTTATAGACATGTATAGACTACGTTATACTAGCTGTAATAGGTAGGTATATATTATGTTATAATTGCGGTTATAGATAGGTATAGTCTATGTTATACTAGCAGTTATAGGCATGTATTGACTATGTTATACTAGCAGTTATATGTAGGTATGGACTATGTTATACTAGCTGTTATAGGTAGGTATATACTTTGTTATACTAGCAGTTATAGATAGGTATATACTCTGTTATGCTAGCAGTTATAGGTAGGTATACACTCTGCTATACTAGCAGTTATAGGTAGGTATATACTATGTTATACTAGCAGATATAGGTAGGTATATACTCTGTTATACTAGCAGTTATAGATAGGTTTAGACTATGTTATACTAGCAGATATAGGTAGGTATATACTCTTTTATACTAGCAGTTATATATAGGTATAAACTATGTTATACTAGCAGTTATAGGTAGGTATATACTATGTTATACTAGCAGTTATAGGTAGGTATATACTCTGTTATACTAGCAGATATAGGTAGGTATACACTATGTTATAATAGCGGTTATTGGTAGGTATATACTCTGTTAAAGTAGCAGGTATAGGTAGGTATATAGTATGCTATACTAGCAGTTATAGGTAGGTATATACTCTATTATACTAGCAGATATAGGTAGGTATATAATATGTTATACTAGCAGTAATAGATAGTATAGACTCTGTTATACTAGCAGTAATAGGTAGGTATATACTCTGTTATACTAGCAGTTATAGACATGTATATACTATGTTATACTAGCAGTAATAGGTAGGTATATACTATGTTATAATTGCGGTTATAGGTAGGTATAGTCTATGCTATTCTAACCGTTATAGGTATGTATAGACTATGTAATAATAGCGGTTATAGGTAGGTATAGACTATGTTATACTAGCAATTATAGGTAAGTATGGACTATGTTATACTAGCTGTTATAGGTAGGTATATACTATGTTATACTAGCAGTAATATGCAGGTATATAATATGTTATACTAGCAGTAATAGGTAGGTTTATATTCTTTTATACTAGCAGTTATAGGTAGGTATAGACTATGCTATACTAGCAGTTATAGGTATGTATAGACTATGCTATACTAGCAGTTATAGATAGATATAGACTATGTTATACTAGCGTTTATTGGTAGGTATATACTCTGTTATACTAGCAGGTATAGGTAGGTATACACTCTGCTATACTAGCAGTTATAGGTAGGTATATACTCTATTATTCTTTCAGTTGTAGGTATGTATAGAGTCTGATATACTTGCAGTTATAGGTAGGTATATACTCTGTTATACTAGCAGATATAGGTAGGTATATACCCTGTTAAACTAGCAGTTATAGATAGGTATAGACTATGTTATACTAGCAGTTATAGGTAGGTATATATTCTTTTATACTAGCAGTTATAGGTAGGTATAGACTAGGTTATACTAGCAGTTATAGGTAGGTATAGTCTATGTTAAAATAGCGGTAATATTTAGGTATAGAATATGTTGTACTAGCAGTTATAGGTAGGTATAGACTATGTTATACTAGCAGTTATAGGTAGGTTTTGACTATGTAATAATAGAGGTTATAGGTAGGTATTGAAATATTTTATACTAGCAGTAATAGGTAGGTATAGACTCTGTTATACTAGCTGTTATAGGTAGGTATATACTCTATTATACTAGAAGTTATAGATATGTATAGACTATGTTATACTAGCAGTTATAGGTATGTATGGACTATGTTATACTAGTGGTTATATGAAGGTATACACTCTGTTATACTAGCAGTTATAGGTTGGTATATACTCTGTTATGCTAGCAGTTATAGGTAGGTATAGACTCTGTTATACTAGCAGTTATAGGTAGGTATATACTCTGTTATACTAGCAGTTATAGATATGTATATACTATGTTATACTTGCAGTTATAGGTAGGTATATACTCTGATTTACTAGCAGTTATAGGTAGGTATAGACTATGTTATACTAACAGTTATAGGTAGCTATAGACTAGGCTATAATAGCGGTTATAGGTAGGTATAGTCTATGTTATACTAGCAATAATGGGTATGTATGGACTATGTTATACTAGCGGTTATAGGTAGGTATATACTCTGTTATACTAGCAGTAATAGGTAGGTATAGACTATGTTATACTAGCAGATATAGGTAGGTATATACTCTGTTATACTAGCAGTTATATATAGGTATATACTCTGTTATACAAGCTGCTATAGGTAGGAATAGAGTTTGTTATACTAGTAGTAATAGGTAGGTATAGACTCTGTTATAATAGCGGTTATAGGTAGGTATTGAGTATGTTATACTAGCAGATATAGGTAGCTATATACTTTTTTATACTAGCAGTTATATATAGGTATAGACTATGTTATAATAGAGGTTTATGTAGGTATAGACTATGTTATACTAGCAGTTATGGGTAAGCATAGACTATGTTATACTAGCGGTTATAGGTAGGTATATACTCTGCTATGCTAGCAGTTATGGGTAGGTATATACCCTATTATACTAGCTGTTATAGGTATGCATATACTATGTTATACTAGCAGTTATAGGTAGGTATATACTCTGTTTTACTAGCAGTTATAGGTAGATATAGACTATGTATACTAGCAGTTATAGGTAGGTAGAGACTATGTAATAAGAGAGGTTATAGGTAGGTATTGAAATATGTTATTCTAGCAGTAATAGGTAGGTATATACTCTGTTATACTAGCAGTTATAAGTAGGTATATACTCTGTTATACTAGCAGTTATAGGTAGGTATAGACTATGTTATACTAGCAATAATAGGTAGATATGGATTATGTTATACTAGCAGTTATAGGTAGGTGTATACTATGTTATACTAGCAGTTATAGGTAGGTATAAAGTATGTAATACTAGCAGTTATAAGTAGGTATATACGCTGTCATACTAGCAGTTATAGGTTGGTATATATTCTGTTATACTAGTAGTTATAGGTAGGTATAGAGTATGTTGTACTAGCAGTAATATGTAGATATCGACTCTGTTATAATAGCGGTTATAGGTAGGTATTGAGTCTGTTATACTAGCAGATATAGGTAGCTATATACTCTGTTATACTAGCAGTTATATGTAGGTATAGACTATGTTATACTAGCTGTTATAGGTAGGTATTGAGTCTGTTATATTAGCAGATATAGGTAGCTATATACACTGTTATACAAGCGGCTATAGGTAGGTATTGACTCTGTTATACTAGCATATATAGGTAGCTATATACTCTGTTACATTAGCAGTTATAGGTATATATAGACTATGTTATACCAGCGGTTAGATGTATGTATATACTCTGTTGTACTAGCATGTATAGGTAGGTATATACTCTGTTTTAGTAGCAGTTATATGTAGGTATAGAGTATGTTATACTAGCAGTTATAAGTAGGAATATAATGTTATACTAGCAGTTATAGGTAGGTCTATACTCTGTTATACTAGCAGTTATAGGTAGGTATAGACTGTGTTATACTAGATATTATAGATAGATATAGATTATGTTATACTAGCAGATATAGGTAGGTATATACTCTCTTACACTAACAGTAATAGGTAGGTATTGACTATGTAATAATAGAGGTTATAGGTAGGTATTGAAATATGTTATTCTAGCAGTAATAGGTATGTATATACTCTGTTATACTAGCAGTTATAGGTAGGTATATATTCTGTTATACTAGCAGTTATAGGTAGGTATAGACTGTGTTATACAAGAAATTATAGGTAGGTATAGATTATGTTATACTAGCAGATATAGGTAGGTATATACTCTCTTACACTAACAGTAATAGGTAGGTATATACTATGTTATACTAGGAGTTATAGGTTGGTATATACTCTGTTGTACTACCAGTTATAGGTAGGTATATACTCTGTTATACTAGCAGTTATAGGTAGGTATATACTCTGTTATACTACCAGTTATAGGTAGGTATATATTATGTTATACTAGCAGTTATAAGTAGGTATATACGCTGTCATACTAGCAGTTATAGGTAGGTATATACTCTGTTATACTAGCAGTTAAATGTAGGTATCGAAATATGTTATACTAGCAGTAATATGTAGGTATATACTCTGTTATACTAGCAGTTATAGGTAGGCATAGACTTATACTAGCAGTTATAGGTAGGTATAGACTATGTTATATTAGCGGTTATAGGTAGGTACAGAGTCTGTTATACTAGCAGTAATAGGTAGGTATAGATTATGTTATATTAGCAGTTATAGGTAGATAAACTATGTTATACTAGCAGTTATAGGTAGATATAAACTCTGTAATACTAGCTGTTATAGGTAGGTATAGACTCTGTTATACTAGCAGTTACAGGTAGGTATATACTCTGTTACACTAGCAGTCATAGGTAGTTATAGATTATGCTATAATAGCGGTTAGATTTATGTATATACTCTGTTATACTAGCGGTTATATGAAGATACAGATTACGTTATGCTAGCAGTTATAGCTAGGTATAGACTATTTTATACTAGCGGTTATAGGTAGGTATATATTATGTTGTACTAGCGGTTATAGGTAGGTATATACTCAGCTATACTAGCGGTTATAGGTTGGTATCGACTATGTTATGCTAGCAGTTATAGGTAGGTATATACTCTGTTATACTAGCAGATATAGGTAGGTATAGACTATGTTATACTAGCAGTTATAGGTAGGTATAGATTATGTTATAATAGCGGTTATAGATAGGTATATTCTATGTTATACTAGCAGTTATAGGGAGATATAGACTATGTTATACTAGCGTTTATAGGTAGGTATATACTCTGTTATACTAGCAGTTATAGGTAAGTATATACTCTGTTATACTAGCAGTTATATGTAGGTACAGACTACGTTATACTAGCAGTTATAGCTAGGTATTGACTATGTTATACTAGAAGTTATAGGTAGGTATTAATTATGTTATAATAGCGGTTATAGGTAGGTATAAACTATGTTGTACCAGCGGTTAGATGTATGTATATACTCTGTTGTACTAGCAGTTATAGGTAGGTATAGAGTATTTTATACTAGCAGTTATAAGTAGGTATATATTCTGTCATACTAGCTGTTATAGGTAGGTATATACTCTTTTATCCTAGCAGTTATAGGTAGTTATAGACTCTGTTATACTAGCAGATATAGATAGTTATAGACTATGTTACACTAGCAGTCATAGGTAGTTATAGATTATGTTATACTAGCGGTTAGATGTATATATATACTCTGTTGTACTAGCAGTTATAGGTAGGTATATACTATGTTATACTAGCAGTTATAGGTATGTATATTCTCTGTTATACTAGCAGTTATAGGCAGTTGTATACTCTGTTATACTAGCGGTTATAGGTAGGTACTGAGTCCGTTATACTAGCAGATATAGGTAGCTATATACTCTGTTATACTAGCAGTTATAGGTAGGTATAGACTCTGTTATACTAGCGGTTATATGTAGGTACTGACTCCGTTATACTAGCAGATATAGGTAGCTATATACTCTGTTATACTAGCAGTTATAGATATGAATAGACTATGTCATACTAGAAGTTATAGGTAGGTATAAATTATGTTATACTAGCGGTTATTGGTAGGTATAAACTATGTTATACCAGCGGTTAGATGTATGTTATACTAGCTGTTATAGGTAGGTATATACTCTGTTATCCTAGCAGTTATAGGTAGGTATAGACTCTGTTATACTAGCAGATATAGGTAGCTATATACTCTGTTATACTAGCAGTTATAGGTAGGTATAGACTCTGTTATACTAGCAGTTATCGGTAGGTATAGACAATGTTAAACTAGCAGTTAGAGGTAGGTTCAGACTATGTTATAATAGCAGTTTAGGTAGGTATAGACTATGTTATTCTAGCAGTTATAGGTAGGTATATAATCTGTTATACTAGCTGTTATAGGTAGGTATTGACTATGTTTTACTAGCAGATATAGGTAAGTATAGACTCTGTTATACTAGCAGTTATAGGTCGGTATAGACTATGTTATGCTAGCAGTTATAGGTAGGTATATACTCTGTTATACTAGCAGTTATAGGTAAGTATATACTCTGTTATACTAGCAGTTATATGTTGGTACAGACTAGTTTATACTAGCAGTTATAGGTAGGTATTGACTATGTTATACTAGCAGTTATAGGTACGTATAGACTATGTTATGCTAGCAGTTATAGGTAGGTATATAGTATTTTATACTAGCAGTTATAAGTAGGTATATATTCTATCATACTAGCTGTTATAGGTAGGTATATAATCTGTTATGCTAGCAGTTATAGGTAGGTATAGGCTATGTTATACTAGCAGTTATAGGTAGGTATATACTCTGTTATACTAGCAGTTATAGGTTGGTATTGACTATGGTATACTAGCAGTTATAGGTAGGTTTAGACTTTGTTATACTAGCAGTTATAGGGAGATATAGACTATGTTATACTAGCGGTTATAGGTAGGTATATACTCTGTTATACTAGCGGTTATAGGTAAGTATATACTCTGTTATACTAGCAGTGATATGAAGGTACAGACTCCGTTATACTAGCAGTTATAGCTAGGTATAGACTTTGTCATACTAGAAGCTATAGGTATGTATAAATTATTTTATACTAGCGGTTATAGGTAGGTCTAAACTATGTTATAGCAGCGGTTAGATGTATGTATATACTCTGTTGTACTAGCAGTTATAGGTAGGTATATACTCTGTTTTACTAGCAGTTATAGGTAGGTATATACTCTGTTATACTAGCAGATATAGGTATGTATAGACTCTGTTATACTAGCAGTTATAGGTAGGTATAGACTCTCTTACACTAGCAGTCATGGGTAGTTATAGATTATGTTATACTAGCGGTTAGATGTATGTATATACTCTGTTGTACTAGCAGTTATAGGTAGGTATATACTATGTCATACTAGCAGTTATAGGTATGTATATTCTCTGTTATACTAGCAGTTAAAGGTAGTTTTATACTCTGTTATACTAGCGGTTATAGGTAGGTACTGACTCCGTTATACTAGCAGATATAGGTAGCTATGTACTCTATTATACTAGAATTTATAGATATGTATAGACTATGTTATACTAGCAGTTATAGGTAGGTATATACTCTGTTATACAAGCAGTTATAGGTAGGTATAGACTATGTTATAATAGCAGTTTAGGTAGGTATAGACTATGTTTTACTAGCCGTTATAGGTAGGTATATACTCAGCTATACTAGCAGTTATAGGTTGGTATAGACTATGTTATACTAGCAGTTGTAGGTAGATATAGACTTGTTATACTAGCGGTTATAGGTATATACTCTGTTATACTAGCAGTTATAGGTAAGTATATACTCTGCTATACTAGCAGTGATATGTAGGTACTGACTACGTTATTCTAGCAGTCATAGCTAGGTATAGACTATGTTAAATTAGAAGCTATAGGTAGGTATAAATTATTTTATACTAGCGGTTATAGGTAGGTATAAACTATGTTATACCAGCGGTTAGATGTATGTATATACTCTGTTGTACTAGCAGTTATAGGTAGGTATAGAGTATATTATACTAGCAGTTATAGTTTGGTATATACTCTGTCATATTAACTGTTATAGGTAGGTATATACACTTTTATACTAGCAGTTATAGGTAGGTATAGAGTATGTTATACTAGCAGTTATAGTTAGGTATATACTCTGTCATATTAACTGTTATAGGTAGGTATATACTCTGTTATACTAACATTTATAGATATGTATAGACTATGTTATACTAGCAGTTATAGGTAAGTATAGACAATGTTAAACTAGCAGTTAGAGGTAGGTTCAGACTATGTTATAATAGCAGTTTATGTAGGTATAGACTATGTTATACTAGCAGTTATAGGTATGTTTATTCTCTGTTATACTAGCAGTTATAGGTAGTTTTATTCTCTGTTATACTAGCGGTTATAGGTAGGTACTGACTCTGTTATCGTTATACTAAAAGATATAGGTAGCTATATACTAATTATACTAGCAGTTATAGATATGTATAGACTATGTTATACTAGCAGTTATAGGTAGGTATAGACAATGTTAAACTAGCAGTTAGAGGTAGGTTCAGACTATGTTATAATAGCAGTTTAGGTAGGTATAGACTATGTTATACTAGCAGTTATAGGTATGTATATATTGTGTTTTACTAGCGGTTATAGGTAGGTATATACTCTGTTATACTAGCAGTTATAGGTAGGTATATAATCTGTTATACTAGCAGTTATAGGTAGGTATTGACTATGTTATACTAGCAGATATAGGTAGGTATAGACTCTATTATACTAGCAGTTATAGGTAGGTACAGACTATGTTATAATAGCAGTTTAGGTAGGTATAGACTATGTTATACTAGCAGTTATAGGTAGGTATATACTCTGTTATACTAGCAGTTATAGGTAGTTAATTACTCTGTTATACTAGCGGTTATAGGTAGGTACTGACTCCGTTATACTAGCAGATATAGGTAGCTATATACTCTGTTATACTAGCCGTTATGGATATGTATAGACTATGTTATACTAGCAGTTATAGGTAGGTATAAACTCTGTTATACTAGCAGTTATCGGTAGGCATAGACTATGTTAAACTAGCAGTTATAGGTAGGTATAGACTCTCTTACACTAGCAGTCATGGGTAGTTATAGATTATGTTATACTAGCGGTTAGATGTATGTATATACTCTGTTGTACTAGCAGTTATAGGTAGGTATATACTATGTTATACTAGCAGTTATAGGTATGTATATTCTCTGTTATACTAGCAGTTACACGTAGTTTTATACTCTGTTATACTAGCGGTTATAGGTAGGTACTGACTCCGTTATACTAGCAGATATAGGTAGCTATGTACTCTATTATACTAGAATTTATAGATATCTATAGACTATGTTAAACTAGCAGTTATAGGTAGGTATATACTCTGTTATACTAGCAGTTATAGGTAGGTATAGACTATGTTATAATAGCAGTTTAGGTAGGTATAGACTATGTTATACTAGCCGTTATAGGTAGGTATAGATTATGTTATACTAGCGGTTATAGGTAGGTATATACTCAGCTATACTAGCAGTTATAGGTTGGTATTGACTATGTTATACTAGCAGTTATAGGTAGGTATAGACTATGTTATAATAGCGGTTATAGATAGGTATATTCTATGTTATACTAGCAGTTATAGGTAGATATAGACTCTGTTATACTAGCGGTTATAGGTATATACTCTGTTATACTAGCAGTTATAGGTAAGTATATACTCTGCTATACTAGCTGTGATATGTAGGTACTGACTACGTTATTCTAGCAGTCATAGCTAGGTATAGACTATGTTATATTAGAAGCTATAGGTAGGTATAAATTATTTTATACTAGCGGTTATAGGTAGGTATAAACTATGTTATACCAGCGGATAGATGTATGTATATACTCTTTTGTACTAGCAGTTATAGGTAGGTATAGAGTATATTATACTAGCAGTATATACTCTGTCATATTAACTGTTATAGGTAGGTATATACTCTGTTTTATTAGCAGTTATAGGTAGGTATATACACTTTTATACTAGCAGTTATAGGTAGGTATAGAGTATGTTATACTAGCAGTTATAGTTAGGTATATACTCTGTCATATTAACTGTTATAGGTAGGTATATACTCTGTTATACTA
Organism: Archivesica marissinica; assembly: GCA_014843695.1. NCBI lineage: Eukaryota > Metazoa > Mollusca > Bivalvia > Venerida > Vesicomyidae > Archivesica > Archivesica marissinica. Next base: position 70,384 of record JABXNX010000296.1, on the reverse strand, counting down.
ACATTTATAGATATGTATAGACTATGTTATACTAGCAGTTATAGGTAAGTATAGACAATGTTAAACTAGCAGTTAGAGGTAGGTTCAGACTATGTTATAATAGCAGTTTAGGTAGGTATAGACTATGTTATACTAGCAGTTATAGGTATGTTTATTCTCTGTTATACTAGCAGTTATAGGTAGTTTTATTCTCTGCTATACTAGCGGTTATAGGTAGGTACTGACTCCGTTATCGTTATACTAACAGATATAGGTAGCTATATACTAATTATACTAGCAGTTATAGATATGTATAGACTATGTTATACTAGCAGTTATAGGTTGGTATAAGCTCTGTTATACTAGCAGTTATAGGTAGGTATAGACAATGTTAAACTAGCAGTTAGAGGTAGGTTCAGACTATGTAATAATAGCAGTTTAGGTAGGTATAGACTATGTTATACTAGCAGATATAGGTAGGTATATATTGTGTTTTACTAGCGGTTATAAGTAGGTATATACTCTGTTATACTAGCAGTTATAGGTAGGTATATAATCTGTTATACTAGCAGTTATAGGTAGGTATTGACTATGTTATACTAGCAGATATAGGTAGGTATAGACTCTATTATACTAGCAGTTATAGGTAGGTACAGACTATGTTATAATAGCAGTTTAGGTAGGTATAGACTATGTTATACTAGCAGTTATCGGTAGGTATATACTCTATTATACTAGCAGTTATAGGTAGTTAATTACTCTGTTATACTAGCGGTTATAGGTAGGTACTGACTCCGTTATACTAGCAGATATAGGTAGCTATATACTCTGTTATACTAGCCGTTATTGATATGTATAGACTATGTTATACTAGCAGTTATAGGTAGGTATAAACTCTGTTATACTAGCAGTTATCGGTAGGTATAGACTATGTTAAACTAGCAGTTAGATGTAGGTACAGATTATGTTATAATAGCAGTTTAGGTAGGTATAGACTATGTTATACTAGCAGTTATAGGTACGTATAGATTATGTTATGCTAGCGGTTATAGGTAGGTATATACTCAGCTATACTAGCAGATATAGGCTGGTAAATACTATGTTATACTAGCAGCTATTGGTAGGTATTGATTATGTTATACTAGCAGTTATAGCTAGGTATAGACTGTGTTATACTAGAAGTTATAGGTAGGTATCAATTATGTTATACTAGCGGTTATAGGTGGTATAAACTATGTTATACTAGTGGTTAGATGTATGTGTAGAGTATGTTATACTAGCAATTATAAGTAGGAATATACGCTGTCATGCTAGCCGTCATAGGTAGGTATATACTCTGTAATACTAGCAGTTATAGGTAGGTATAGAGTATATTATACTAGCAGTAATAGGTAGGTATAGACTCTTTATAATAGCGGTTATAGGTAGGTATTGAGTATGTTATACAATATGTTATAGGTAGGTATAGAGTATGTTATACTAGCAGTAATAGGTAGGTATAGACTCTTTTATAATAGCGGTTATAGGTAGGTATTGAGTATGTTATATTAGCAGATATAGGTAGCTATATACTCTGCTATACTAGCAGTTATATGTAGGTATAGACTGTGTTATACTAGCTGTTATAGGTAGGTATAGACTCTGTTATAATAGCGGTTATAGGTAGGTATTGAGTCTGTTATACTAGCAGATATAGGTAGCTATATACTCTGTTATACTAGCGGCTATAGGTCGGTATTGACACTATTATACTAGCAGATATAGGTAGCTATGTACTCTGTTACACTAGCAGTTATAGGTATGTATAGACTATGTTATACCAGCTGTTAGATGTATGTATATACTCTGTTGTACTAGCATTTATTGGTAGATATATACACTGTTATACTAGCAGTTATGTGTAGGTATAGCGTATGTTATACTAGCAGTTATAAGTAGGTATATACTCTGTCATACTAGCAGATATAGGTAGGAATATAATGTTATACTAGCAGTTATAGGTAGGCATAGACTAAGTTATACTAGCAGTTATAGGTAGGTAAAGACTATGTTATAATAGCGGTTATAGGTAGGTATATTCTATGTTATACTAGCAGTTATAGGTAGATATAGACTATGTTATACTAGCGGTTATAGGTAGATATATACTCTGTAATACTAGCAGTTATAGGTAGGTATATACTATGTTATACTAGCAGTTATAGGTAGGTATAGACTATGTTATACTAGCAGTTTTATGTAGGTACAGATTATGTTATACTAGCAGTTATAGCTAGGTATATATTATGTTATACTAGAAGTTATAGGTAGGTATAGATTATGTTATACTAGCAGTCATAGGTAGGTAAATACTCTGTTACACTAACAGTAATAGGTAGGTATATACTATGTTATACTAGGAGTTATAGGTAGGTAAATACTCTGTTGTACTAGCAGTTATAGGTAGGTATATACTCTGTTATACTAGCAGTTATAGCTAGGTATAGAGTATGTTATACTAGCAGTTATTGGTAGGTATAGACTATGTTATACTAGTAGTTATATGTAGATATAGACTATATTATATTAGCAGTTATTGGTATGTATGGACTCTGTTATACTAGCAGTTATAGATAGTTATAAACTCTGCTATACTACTAGTTATAGGTAGTTATATATTATGCTAAACTAGCAGTTATAGGTAGGTATAGACTATGTTATACTAGTAGTTATATGTACGTATAGACTACATTATACTAGCAGTTATAGGTAGGTATAAACTCTGTTATACTAGCTGTTATAGGTAGTTATATACTCTGCTATACTAACAGTTATAGGTAGGTATATACTCTGTTATACTAGCAGTTATTGGTAGGTATAGAGTATGTTATACTAGCAGTTATAGATATATATAGACTCTGTTATACTAGCAAATATAGGTAGGTTTATACTATATTAGAATAGAGGTTATAGGTAGGTATAGACTATGTTATACTAGCGGTTATAGGTAGGTATATATTATGTTATACTAGCAGTTATAGGTAGGTATATACTCTGTTATACTAGCGGCTGTAGGTAGGTATAGAATATGTTATACTTGCAGTAATAGGTTTGTATAGACTATGTTATAGTAGCGGTTATAGGTAGGTATAGACTATGTTATGCTAGCAGTAATAGGTAGGTATAGAGTATGTTATACTAGCAGTTATAAGTAGGAATACACGCTGTCATACTAGCAGTAATAGGTAGGTATATACTCTGTAATACTAGCAGTTATAGGTAGGTATAGAGTATGTTATGCTAGCAGCTATAAGTAGGTATATACTCTGTCATACTAGCAGTTATAGGTAGGTATATACTCTGTTATACTAGCTGTTATTGGTAGGTATAGAATCTGTTGTACTAGCAGTAATAGGAAGTTATATACTCTGTTATACTAGCGGTTATAGGTAGGTATTGACTCCGTTATATTAGCAGATATAGGTAGCTATATACTCTGTTATACTAGCAGTTATAGATATGTATATACTATGTCATACTAGCAGTTATAGGTAGGTATAGACTCTGTTATACTCGGAGTTATATATAGGTATAGACTTTGTTATACTAGTAGATATAGGTAGGTATATACTCTGTTATACTAGCAGTTATAGGTAGGTATAAACTATGTTATACCAGCAGTTATAGGTAAGTATATACTATGTTATACTAGCAGTTATAGGTAGGTATTGACTCCGTTATACTAGCAGATATAGGTAGCTATATACTCTGTTATACTAGCAGTTATAGAAATGTATAGACTCTGTCATACTAGCAGTTATAGGTAGGTATAGACTATGTTATACTAGCAGTTATAGGTAGGTATATACTCTGTTATACTAGCAGTTACAGGTAGGTATAGTGTATGTTATACTAGCAGTTATAGGTATGTATAGACTATGTTATACGAGTAGTTATATGTAGATATAGACTATATTATGCTAGCAGTTATAGGTAGGTATACACTCTTTTATACTACCTGTTATAGATAGTTATATACTCTGCTATACTAGCAGTTATAGGTAGGTATAAACTCTGTTATACTATCAGTTATTGGTAGGTATATACTCTGCTATACTACTAGAAATAGGTAGTTATATATTATGTTAAACTAGCAGTTATAGCTTGGTATAGACTATGTTATACTAGTAGTTATATGTAGATATAGACTACATTATACTAGCAGTTATAGGTAGGTATAGACTCTGTTATACTAGCTGTTATAGGTAGTTATATACTCTACTATACTAGCAGTTATAGGTAGGTATATACTCTGTTATACTAGCAGTTATAGGTAGGTATAGAGTATGTTATACTAGCAGTTATAGGTAGATATAGACTCTGTTATACTAGCAAATATAGGTAGGTATATACTATGTTAGAATAGAGGTTATAGGTAGGTATAGACTATGTTATACTAGCGGTTATAGGTAGGTATATACTCTGTTTTACTAGCAGTTTTAGGTAGTTATATACTCTGGTATACTAGCAGTTATAGGTAGGTATATAGTATGTTATACTAGCTGTTATAGGTAGGTACAGACTATGTTATAATAGCAGTTTAGGTAGGTATAGATTATGTTATACTAGCTGTTATAGGTAGGTATATACTCAGCTATACTAGCAGTGATAGGTAGGTATATAATCTGTTATACTAGCAGTTATAGGTAGGTATTGACTATGTTATACTAGCAGATATAGGTAGGTATATACTCTGTTATACTAGCAGTTATAGTTTGGTATAGACTATCTTATGCTAGCAGTTATAAGTAGGTATATACTTTGTCATTCTAGCTGTTATAGGTAGGTATATACTCTGTTACACTAGCAGTCATAGGTAGTTATATATTATGTTATACTAGTGGTTAGACCTATGTATATACTCTGTTGTACTAGCAGTTATAGGTAGGTATATACTATGTTATACTAGCAGTTATAGGTAGGTATATACTCTGTTATACTAGCAGTTATAGGTTGTTATATACTCTGTTATACTAGTGGTGAGAGGTAGGTACTGACTCCGTTGTACTAGCAGATATAGGTAGGTATAAACTATGTTGTACTTGCGGTTAGATGTATGTATATACTATGTTGTGCTAGCAGTTATAGGTAGTTATATACTCTGTTATACTAGCAGTTATAGGTAGGTATATAGTATGTTATACTAGCAGATATATGTAGGTATATACTCTGTCATACTAGCTGTTATAGGTAGGTACAGACTATGTTATAATAGCAGTTTAAGTAGGTATAGGTTATGTTATACTAGCGGTTATAGGTAGGTATATACTCAGCTATACTAGCAGTGATAGGTAGGTAACTACTCTGTTATAATAGAAGTTATAGGTAGGTATTGACTATGTTATATTAGCAGATATAGGTAGGTATATACTCTGTTATACTAGCAGTTATAGGGAGATATAGACTATGTTATACTAGCGGTTATAGGTAGGTATATACACTGTTATACTAGCAGTCATAGGTAGGTATATAATCTGTTATACTAGCAGTTATAGGTAGGTATTGACTATGTTATGCTAGCAGATATAGGTAGGTATAGACTCTGTTATACTAGCAGTTATAGGTTGGTATAGACTATCTTATGCTAGCAGTTATAAGTAGGTATATACTCTGTCATACTAGCTGTTATAGGTAGGTATATACTCTGTTGTACTAGCAGTTATAGGTAGGTATAAATTATGTTATACTAGCGGTTATAGGTAGGTATATACTCAGGTATACTAGCAGTTATAGGTAGGTAAATACTCTGTTAGACTAGCAGTTATAGGTAGGTATTGACTATGTTATACTAGCAGTTATAGGTAGGTATAGACTATGTTATGCTAGCAGTTATAGGTATGTATATATTATGTTATACTAGCGGTTATAGGTAGGTATATACTCAGCAATACTAGCAGTGATTGGTAGGTAACTACTCTGTTATAATAGAAGTTATAGGTAGGTATTGACTATGTTATGCTAGCAGATACAGGTAGGTATATACTCTGTTATACTAGCAGTCATAGGTAGGTATATAATATGTTATACTAGCAGTTATAGGTAGGTATTGACTATGTTATACTAGCAGATATAGGTAGGTATAGACTCTGTTATACTAGCAGTTATAGGTAGGTATATACTCTGTTATACTATCAGTTATAGGTAGTTATATACTCTGTAATACCAGCAGTCATAGGTAGGTATAGACTATGTTAAACTAGCAGTTAGAGGTAGGTACTGACTACGTTATACTAGCAGATATAGGTAGTTATATACTCTGTTATACTAGCAGTTATAGATATGTATAGATTATGTTATACTAGCAGTTATAGGTAGGTTTAGACTCTGTTATACTAGCAGTTATAGGTAGGTATAGATTATGTTAAACTAACAGTTAGAGGTAGGTACACACTATGTTATAATAGCAGATTATGTAGGTATAGACTATGTTATACTAGCGGTTATAGGTAGGTATATACTCTGTTATACTAGCACTTTTAGGGAGATATATACTATGCTATACTAGCGGTTATAGGTAGGTATATACTCTGTTATACCAGCAGTTATATGTAAGTATATACTCTAATATACTAGCAGTTATATGTAGGTACAGACTGCGTTATATTAGCAATTAAAGCTAGGTATAGACTATGTTATACTAGAAGTTATAGGTAGGTACAAATTATGTTATACTAGCGGTTATAGGTAGGTATAAACTATGTTATACCAGCGGTTAGATGTATGTATATACTCTGTTGTACTAGCAGTTATAGGGAGGTATATACTCTGTTTTACTAGCAGTTATAGGTAGGTATATACTATGTTATACAAGCAGTTATAGGTAGGTATAGAGTATGTTATACTAGCAGTTATAAGTAATTATATTCTCTGTCATACCAGTGTTTATAGGTAGGTATATACTCTGTTATACTAGCAATTATAGGTAGGTATAGACTATGTTATAATAGCGGTTATAGATAGGTATATTCTATGTTATACTAGCAGTTATAGGGAGATATAGACTATGTTATACTAGCGGTTATAGTTAGGTATATACTCTATTATACTAGCAGTTATATGTAGGTACAGACTACGTTATATTAGCAGTTATAGCTAGGTATAGACTATGTTATACTAGAAGTTATAGGTAGGTATAAATTGTGTTATACTAGCGGTTATAGGTAGGTATAAACTATGTTATACCAACGGTTAGATGTATGTATATACTCTGTTGTACTAGCAGTTATAGGTAGTTATTTACTCTATTTTACTAGCAGTTATAGGTAGGTACATACTCTGTTATACTAGCAGTTATAAGTATGTATAGACTATGTTAAACTAGCTGTTATAGGTAAGTATAGACTATGTTATGCTAGCAGTTATAAGTAGGTATATACTCTGTTATACTAGCTGATGTAGGTAGGTATATACTCTGTTATACTAGCAGTTATAGGTAGGTATAGGCTCTGTTACATTAGCAGTCATAGGTAGTTATATATTATGTTATTCTAGCGGTTAGACGTATGTATATACTCTGTTGTACTAGCAGTTATAAGTAGGTATATACTATGTTATATTAGCAGTTATAGGTAGGTATATACTCTGTTATACTAGCAGTTATAGGTTGTTATATACTCTGTTATACTAGCGGTTATAGGTAGGTACTGACTACGTTATACTAGCAGATATAGGTAGTTATATACTCTGTTATATTAGCAGTTTTAGATATGTATAGATTATGTTATACTAGCAGTTATAGGTAGGTTTAGACTCTGTTATACTAGCAGTTATAGGTAGGTATAGATTATGTTAAACTAACAGTTAGAGGTAGGTACACACTATGTTATAATAGCAGATTATGTAGGTATAGACTATGTTATACTAGCACTTATAGGTAGGTATAGATTATGTTATACTAGCGGTTATAGGTAGGTATATACTCAGGTATACTAGCAGTAATAGGTAGGTAAATACTCTGTTATACTAGCAGTTATAGGTAGGTATTGACTATGTTTTACTAGCAGTTATAGGAAGGTATAGACTATGTTATGCTAGCAGTTATAGATAGGTATAGGCTATGTTATACTAGAAGTTATAGCTAGGTATAAATTATGTTATACTAGCGGTTATAGGTAGGTATAAACTATGTTATACCAGCGGTTATAGGTAAGTATATACTATATTATACTAGCCGTTATATGTAGGTACAGATTACGTTATATTAGCAGTTATAGCTAGGTATAGACTATGTTATACTAGCGGTAACAGGTAGGTATAAACTATATTATACCAGCGATTAGATGTATGTACATACTCTGTTGTGCTCGCAGTTTTAGGTAGGTATATACTCTGTTTTACTAGCAGTTATAGGCAGGTATATACTCTGTTATACTAGCAGTTATAGGTAGGTACAGACTATGTTATAATAGCAGTTTAGGTAGGTATAGACTATGTTATACTAGCAGTTATAGGTAGGTATAGATTATGTTATAGTAGCGGTTAGATGTATGTATATACTCTGTTGTACTAGCAGTTATAGGTAGGTATATACTATGTTATACTAGCGGTTATAGGTAGGTATAAACTCTGTTATACAAGCAGTTATAGGTAAGTATATACTATATTATACTAGCCGTTATATGTAGGTACAGACTACGTTATATTAGCAGTTATAGCTAGGTATATACTATGTTATACTAGCAGTTATAGGTAGGTATATACTCTGTTATACTAGCAGTTATAGGTAGGTATAGACTATATGATACTAGCAGTTATAGGTAGGTATATACTTTGTTATACTAGCAGTTGTAGGTAGTTATATACTCTGTTATACTAGCGGTTATAGGTAGCTATATACTCTGTTATACTAGCAGTTATAGGTTGTTATATACTCTGTTATACTAGCAGTTATAGATATGTATAGACTATGTGATACTAGCAGTTATAGGTATGTATATACTCTGTTATACTGGCAGTTAGAGGTAGGTTCAGACTATATTATAATAGCAGTTTAGGTAGGTATAGACTATGTTATACTAGCAGTTATAGGTAGGTATAGATTATGTTATGCTAGCGGTTATAGGTAGGTATATACTCTGTTATACTAGCAGCTATAGGTAGGTATTGACTATGTTATACTAGCAGTTATAGGTAGGTATAGACTTTGTTATGCTAGCAGTTATAGGTAGGTATATACTCTGTTATACTAGCAGTTATAGGTAGGTATAGACTATGTTATACTAGCAGTTATAGGAAGGTATAGACTATGTTATAATAGCGGTTATAGATAGGTATATTCTATGTTATACTAGCGGTTATAGGTAGGTATAAACTCTGTTGTACAAGCAGTTATTGGTAAGTATATACTATGTTATACTAGCCGTTATATGTATCTACAGACTACGTTATATTAGCAGTTATAGCTAGGTATAGACTATGTTATACTAGAAGTTATAGGTAGGTATAAATTATGTTATAATAGCGGTTATAGGTAGGTATAAACTATGTTATATCAGCGATTAGATGTATGTATATACTCTGTTGTGCTAGCAGTTATAGGTAGGTATATACTCTGTTTTACTAGCAGTTATAGGTAGGTATATACTATGTTATACTAGCAGTTATAGGTAGGTACAGACTATGTTATACTAGCAGTTATAGGTAGGTATAGATTATGTTATACTAGCGGTCATAGGTAGGTATATACTCAGCTATACTAGCAGTGATAGGTAGGTAACTACTCTGTTATAATAGAAGTTATAGGTAGGTATTGACTATGTTATACTAGCAGATATAGGTAGGTATATACTCTGTTATACTAACAGTTATAGGGAGATATAGACTATGTTATACTAGCGTTTGTAGGTAGGTATATACTCTGTTATACTAGCAGTCATAGGTAGGTATATAATCTTTTATACTAGCAGTTATAGGTAGGTATTGACTATGTTATACTAGCATATATAGGTAGGTATAGATTCTGTTATACTAGCAGTTTTAGGTAGGTATTGACTATGTTATACTAGCATATATAGGTAGGTATAGACTATTTTACACTAGCAGTCATAGGTAGTTATAGATTATGTTATACTAGCCGTTAGATGTATGTATATACTCTGTTGTACTAGCAGTTATAGGTAGGTATATACTATGTTATACTAGCAGTTATAGGTAGGTATATACTATGTTATACTAGCATATATAGGTAGATATATACTCTGTTATACTAGCGGTTATAGGTAGGTACTGACTCCGTTATACTAGCAGATATAGGTAGTTATATACTCTGTTATATTATAGGTAGTTATAAACTCTGTTATACTAGCGGTTAGATGTATGTATATACTCTGTTGTACTAGCAGTTATAGGTATGTATAGACTCTGTTACACTAGCAGTCATAGGTTGTTATATATTATGTTATACTAGCGGTTAGATGTATGTATATACTCTGTTGTACTAGCAGTTATAGGTTGGTTTATATTATGTTATACTAGCAGTTATAAGTAGGTATATACTCTGTCATACTAGCTGTTATAAGTTGGTATATACACTGTTTTTCTAGCTATTATATGTAGGTACAAACTATGTTATACTAGCAGTTATAGCTAGGTATATACTATGCTATACTAGAAGTCATAGGTAAGAATAGATTATGTTATACTAGCGGATATAAGTAGGTATAAACTATGTTATACCAGCGGTTAGATGAAGGTATATACTATGCTTTACTAGCAATTTTAGGTAGGTATATACTCTGTTATACTAGCAGTTATAGGTAGGTATAGACTCTGTTGCACTAGCAGTCATAGGTAGTTATATATTATGTTATACTAGCTATTAGATGTATGTATATTCTCTGTTGTACTAGCAGTTATAGGTAGGTATATACTATGTTATACTAGCAGTTATTGGTAGGTATATACTATGTTATACTAGCAGATATAGGTAGTTATATACTATGTTATACTAGCGGTTATAGGTAGGTACTGACTCCGTTATACTAGCAGATATGGGTAGATATATACTCTGTTATACTAGCAGTTATAGATATGTATAGCCTATGTTATACTAGCAGATATAGGTAGTTATAAACTCTGTTATACTAGCGGTTATAGGTAGATATTGACTCCGTTATACTAGCAGTTATAGGTAGGTATATACTCTGTTATACTAGCAGTTATAGGTAAATATAGAGTATGTTATACTAGCAGTTATAAGTAGGTATATACTCTGTCATACTAGCTGTTATAGGTAGGTATATACTCTGTTATACTAGTTGTTATAGGTAGGTATAGACTATGTTATACTAGCAGTTATAGGTAGGTATATTCTATGTTATACTAGCGGTTAGATGTATGTATATACTCTGTTGTACTAGCATTTATAGATAGGTATATACTCTGTTACACTAGCAGACATAGGTAGTTATATATTATGTTATACTAGCGGTTAGATGTATGTATATACTCTGTTGTACTAGCAGTTATTGGTAGGTATATATTATGTTATACTAGCAGTTATAGGTAGGTATATACTCTGTTATACTAGCAGTTATAGGTAGGTATAGAGTATGTTATACTAGCAGTCATAAATAATTATATACTCTGTTTTTCTAGCTATTATAGGTAGGTATAGACTATGTTATACTAGCAGTTATTGGTAGTTATAGACTCTGTTATACTAGCGGTTATAGGTAGGTATTGACTCCGTTATATTAGCAGTTATAGGTAGGTATATGCTCTGTTATACTAGCAGTTATAGGTAGGTATTGAGTATGTTATACTAGCAGTTATAATTAGGTATATACTCTGTCATACTAGCTGTTATAGGATGGTATATACTCTGTTATACTAACTGTTATAGGTAGGTATAGACTCTGTTATACTAGCAGTTATAGGTAGGTATAGACTCTGTTACACTAGCAGTCATAGGTAGTTTTAGATTATGTTATACTAGCGGTTATATGTATGTATATACTCTGTTGTACTAGCAGTTATAGGTAGGTATATACTCTGCTTTACTAGCAGTTATAGGTAGTTATATACTCTGTTATACTAGCGGTTATAGGTAGGTACTGACTCCATTATCCTAGCAGATATAGGTAGCTATATACTCTGTTATACTAGCAGTTATAGATATGTATAGACTATGTTATACTAGCAGTTATATGTAGGTATTGACTATGTTATACTACCAGTTATAGGTAGATATAGACTATGTTATGCTAGCAGTTATAGGTAGGTATATACTCTGTTATACTAGCAGTTATAGGTAAGTATAGACTACGTTGTACTAGTAGTTATAGCTAGGTATAGACTATGTTATACTAGAAGTTATAGGTAGGTATACATTATGTTATACTAGCGGTTATTGGTAGGTATAAACTATGTTATACTAGCGGTTAGATGTAGGTATATACTCTGTGGTACTAGCAGTTATAGGTAGGTATATACTCTGTTATACTAGCAGTTATAGATATATATAGACTCTGTTATACTAGCTGCTATTGGTAGGTATAGACTATGTTGTACTAGCAGTTATAGGTAGGTATAAACTATGTTATACTAGCAGTTATAGGTAGGTATAGACTATGTTATACTAGCTGTTATAGGTAGGTATATACTCTGTTATACTAGCATATATAGGTAGCTATATACTCTGTTCACTAGCAGTTATAAGTAGGTATATACTCTGTCATACTAGCTGTTATAGGTAGGTGTATACTCTGTTATACTAGCTGTTATAGGTAGGTATAGACTATGTTATACTAGCAGTTATAGGTAGGTATATTCTATGTTATACTAGGGGTTAGATGTATGTATATACTCTGTTGTACTAGCAGTTATAGGTAGGTATATACTCAGTTACACTAGCAGTCATAGGTAGTTATATATTATGTTATACTAGCGGTTAGATGTTATAGGTAGGTATTGACTCCGTTATACTAGCAGCTATAGGTAGGTATATACTCTGTTATACTAGCAGTTATAGGTAGGTATAGAGTATGTTATACTAGCAGTTATAAATAGGTATATACTCTGTCATACTAGCCGTTATAGGTTGGTATATACTCTGTTATACTAACTGTTATAGGTAGGTATAGGCTCTGTTATACTAGCAGTTATAGGTAGGTATAGACTCTGTTAAACTAGCAGGCATAGGTAGTTATAGATTATGTTATACTAGCGGTTAGATATATGTATATACTCTGTTATACTAGCAGTTATAGCTAGGTATATACTATGTTATATTAGAAGTTATAGGTAAGTATAGATTATGTTATTCTAGCGGTTATAGGAAGGAATAAACTATGTTATACCAGCGGTTAGATGTATGTATATACTCTGTAGTACTAGCAGTTATAGTTAGGTATATACTATGTTTTAATAGCAGTTATAGGTAGGTATATACTCTGTTATACTATCTGTTATTGGTAGGTATAGACTATGTTGTACTAGCAGTTATAGGAAGCTATATACTCTGTTATACTAGCGGTTATAGGTAGGTATTGACTCCGTTATAATAGCAGATATAGGTAGCTATATACTCTGTTATACTAGCAGTTATAGATATGTATAGACTATGTCATACTAGCAGTTATAGGTAGGTATATACTCTGTTATACTAGCAGTTATAGGTAGGTATATACTATGTTATACTAGCAGTTATAGGTAGGTATATACTTTGTTATACTAGCGGTTAGAGGTAAGTATATACTATGTTATACTAGCAGTTATAGGTAGGTATATATTATGTTATACTAGCAGTTATAGGTAGGTATAGACTATGTTATACTAGTAGTTATAGGTAGATATAGACTATGTTATACTGGCAGTTATAGGTAGGTATTTACTATGTTATACTAGCAGTTATAGGTAGGTATATATTATGTTATACTAGCAGTTATAGGTAGGTATAGACTCTGTTATACTAGCAGTTATAGGTAGGTATAGACTATCTTGTACTAGCAGTTATAGGTAGGTATATACTCTGTTGTACTAGCAGTTATAGTTATGTATATACTATGTTTTAATAGCAGTTATAGGTAGGTATTGCTATGTTATACTAGCTGATATTGGTAGGTATAGACTATGTTATACTAGCAGTTATAGGTAGGTATATACTATGTTATGCTAGCAGTTATAGGTAGGTATATACTATGTTATACTAGCAGTTATTGGTATGTATAGACTATGTTATACTAGCAGTTATAGGTAGGTATAGACTATGTTATAATAGCGGTTATATGTAGGTATATTATATGTTATACTAGCTGTTATAGGTAGGTATATACTATGTTATACTAGGGTTTATAGGTAGGTATATACTCTGTTATTCTAGCAGTTATAGGTAAGTATATACTATGTTATACTAGCGGTTATATGTATGTATATACTATGTTGTACTAGTAGTTATAGGTAGGTATATACTATGTTATACTAGAAGTTATAGGTAGGTATAGATTATGTTATACTAGCGGTTATAGGTAGGTATATACTCTGTTATACTAGCTGTTATAGGTATGTATAGACTCTGTTATACTAGCAGTTATAGGTAGGTATAGACTCTGTTACACTAGCAGTCATAGGTAGTTATAGATTATGTTATACTAGCGGTTAGATGTATGTATATACTCTGTTGTACTAGCAGTTATAGGTAGGTATATACATTGGTTATACTAGAGTTATAGGTAGGTATATACTATGTTATACTAGCAGATATAGGTAGTTATATACTATTTTATACTAGCGGTTATAGGTAGGTACTGACTCCGTTATACTAGCAGATATAGGTAGATATATACTCTGTTATACTAGCAGTTATAGATATGTATAGAATATGTTATACTAGCAGTTATAGGTAGTTATAAACTCTATTATACTAGCGGTTATAGGTAGGTATTGACTCCGTTATACTAACAGTTATAGGTAGGTATATACTCTGTTATACTAGCAGTTATAGGTAGGTATAGAGTATGTTATACTAGCTGTTATAGGTAGGTATATACTCTGTTATACTAGCTGTTATAGGTAGGTATGGAATCTGTTATACTAGCAGTTTTAGGTAGGTATAGAATCTGCTACACTAGCAGTCATAGGTAGTTATAGATTATGTTATACTAGCGGTTAGATGTATGTATATACTCTGTTGTACTAGCAGTTATAGGTAGGTATATACTATGTTATACTAGCAGTTATAGGTAGGTATATACTATGTTATACTAGCAGATATAGGTAGTTATATACTATGTTATACTAGCGGTTATAGGTAGGTACTGACTCCGTTATACTAGCAGATATAGGTAGATATATACTCTGTTATACTAGCACTTATAGGTAGGTATAGAGTATGTTATACTAGCTGTTATAGGTAGGTATATATTCTGTTATTCTAGCTGTTATAGGTAGGTATGGACTCTGTTATACTAGCAGTTTTAGGTAGGTATATACTCTGCTACACTAGCAGTCATAGGTAGTTATAGATTATGTTATACTAGCGGTTAGATGTATGTATATACTCTGTTGTACTAGCAGTTATAGGTAGGTATATACCATGCTATACTAGCAGATATAGGTAGTTATATACTATGTTATACTAGCAGTTATAGATATGTATAGAATATGTTATACTAGCAGTTAAAGGTAGGTATATACTCTGTTATACTAGCAGTTATAGGTAGGTATAGAGTATGTTATACTAGCAGTTATAAGTAGGTATATACTCTGTCATACTAGCTGTTATAGGTAGGTATAAACTCTGTTATACTAGCTGTTATAGGTAGGTATAGACTACGTTATACTAGCAGTTATAGGTAGGTATATTCTATGTTATACTAGCGGTTAGATATATGTATATACACTGTTGTACTAGCAGTTATAGGTAGGTATATACTCTGTTACACTAGCAGTCATAGGTAGTTATATATTATGTTATACTAGCGGTTTGATGTTATTGGTAGGTATTGACTCCGTTATACTAGCAGTTATAGGTAGGTATATACTCTGTTTTACTAGCAGTTATAGGTAGGTATAGAGTATGTTATATTAGCAGTTATAAGTAGGTATATACTCTGTCATACTAGCTGTTATAGGTTGGTATGTACTATGTTATACTAACTGTTATAGGTAGGTATAGGCTCTGTTATACTAGCAGTTATAGTTAGGTATAGACTATGTTACACTAGCAGGCATAGGTAGTTATAGATTTTGTTATACTAGCGGTTAGATATATGTATATACTCTGTTATACTAGCAGTTATAGCTAGGTATATACTATGTTATATTAGAAGTTATAGGTAGGTATAGATTATGTTATTCTAGCGGTTATAGGAAGGTATAAACTATGTTATACCAGCAGTTATAGGTAGGTATATACTCAGCTATACTAGCAGTTATATAGCAGTTATAGGTAGGCATATAGTTTTTTATACTAGCAGTTATAGGTAGGTATTGACTATGTTATACTAGCAGAAATATGTAGGTATAGAATATGTTATACAAGCAGTTATAGGTAGGTATATACTCTGTTATACTAGCAGTTATATGTAGGTATAGACTATGTTATACTAGCTGTTATAGGTAGGTATATATCATGTTATACTAGTAGCTATAGGTAAGTATAGACTCTGTTATACTAGCAGTTATAGGTAGGTATACACTCTGTTTTACTAGCAGTTATAGATATGTATAGACTCTGTTATACCAGCAGTTATAGGTAGGTATATACTCTGTTATACTGGCAGTTATAGATATGTATAGACTCTGTTATACTAGCAGTTATAGGTAGGTTTAGACTATGTTGTACTAGTAGTTATATGTAGGTATATACTCTGTTGTACTAGCAGTTATAGTTAGGTATATACTATGTTTTAATAGCATATATAGGTAGGTATATACTATGTTATACTAGCGGTTATTTGTATGTATATATTATGTTGTACTAGCAGTTATAGGTAGGTATATACTCTGTTATGCTAGCAGTTATAGGTAGGTATAAGCTATGTTATACTAGCAGTTATAGGTAGGTATATACTATGTTATACTAGCAGTTATAGGTAGGTATAGACTATGTTATACTAGCAGTTATAGGTAGGTATATACTCTGTTATACTAGCATATATAGGTAGCTATATACTCTGTTATACTAGCAGTTATAAGTAGGTATAGACTATGTTATACTAGCAGTTATATGTAGGTATATACTATGTTATACTAGCAGTTATAGGTAGGTATATACTCTGTTATACTAGCAGTTATAGGTAGGTATAGACTCTGTTATACTAGCTGTTATAGGTAGGTATATACTCTGTTATACTAGCAGTTATAGGTAGGTATAGACTCTGTTACACTAGCAGTCATAGGTAGTTATAGATTATGTTATACTAGCGGTTAGATGTATGTATATACTCTGTTGTACTAGCAGTTATAGGTAGGTATATACTATTATATACTAGCAGTTATAGGTAGGTATATACTATGTTATACTAGCAGATATAGGTAGTTATATACTCTGTTATACTAGCGGTTATAGGTAGGTACTGACTCCGTTATACTAGCAGATATAGGTAGATATATACTCTGTTATACTAGCAGTTATAGATATGTATAGACTATGTTATACTAGCAGTTATAGGTAGTTATAAACTCTGTTATACTAGCGGTTATAGGTAGGTTTTGACTCCGTTATACTAGCAGTTATAGGTAGGTATATACTCTGTTATACTAGCAGTTATAGGTAGGTATAGAGTATGTTATACTAGCAGTTATAAGTAGGTATATACTCTGTCATACTAGCTGTTATAGGTAGGTATATACTCTGTTATACTAGCTGTTTAGGTAGGTATAGACTATGTTATACTAGCAACTATAGGTAGGTATATTCTATGTTATACTAGCGGTTAGATGTTTGTATATACTCTGATGTACTAGCAGTTATAGGTGGGTATATACTCTGTTGTACTAGCAGTTATAGGTAGGTATATATTATGTTATACTAGCAGTTATAGGTAGGTATATACTCTGTTATACTAGCAGTTATAGGTAGGTATAGAGTATGTTATACTAGCAGTTATAAGTAAGTATATACTCTGTTTTTCTAGCTATTATAGGTAGGTATAGACTATGTTATACTAGCAGTTATAGGTAGTTATAGACTCTGTTATACTAGCAGTTATAGGTAGGTATGTATAGAGTATGTTATACTAGCAGTTATAAGTAGGTATATACTCTGTCATACTAGCTGTTATAGGTTGGTATATACTCTGTTATACTAACTGTTATAGGTAGGTATAGGCTATGTTATACTAGCAGTTATAGGTAGGTTTAGACTCTGTTACACTAGCAGTCATAGGTAGTTATATATTATGTTATACTAGCGGTTAGATGTATGTATATACTCTGTTATACTAGCAGTTATAGCTAGGTATATTCTATGTTATACTAGAAGTTATAAGTAGGTATAGATTATGTTATACCAGCGGTTAGATGTATGTATATACTATGTTGTACTAGCAGTTATAGGTAGGTATATACTCTGTTATACTAGCACTTATAGGTAGGTATAGATTATGTTATACTAGCTGTTATAGGTAGGTATGGACTCTGTTATACCAGCAGTTTTAGGTACGTATAGACTCTGCTACACTAGCAGTCATAGGTAGTTATAGATTATGTTATACTAGCGGTTAGATGTATGTATATACTCTGTTGTACTAGCAGTTATAGGTAGGTATATACTATTATATACTAGCAGTTATAGGTAGGTATATACTATGTTATACTAGCAGATATAGGTAGTTATATACTATGTTATACTAGCGGTTATAGGTAGGTACTGACTCCGTTATACTAGCAGATATAGGTAGATATATACTCTGTTATACTAGCAGTTATAGATATGTATAATATGTTATACTAGCAGTTATAGGTAGTTATATACTCTGTTATACTAGCGGTTATAGGTAGGTATTGACTCCGTTATACTAGCAGTTATAGGTAGGTATATACTCTGTTATACTAGCAGTTATAGGTAGGTATAGAGTATGTTATACTAGCAGTTATAAGTAGGTATATACTCTGTCATACTAGCTGTTATAGGTAGGTATATACTCTGTTATACTAGCTGTTATAGGTAGGTATAGACTATGTTATACTAGCAGTTATAGGTAGGTATATTCTATGTTATACTAGCGGTTAGAGGTATGTATATACTCTGTTGTACTAGCAGTTATAGGTAGGTATATATTATGTTATACTAGCAGTTATAGGTAGGTATATACTCTGTTATACTAGCAGTTATAGGTAGGTATAGAGTGTGTTATACTAGCAGTTATAAGTAGGTATATAGTCTGTTTTTCTAGCTATTATAGGTAGGTATAGACTATGTTATACTAGCAGATATAGGTAGTTATAAACTCTGTTATACTAGCAGTTATACGTAGGTATTGAATCCGTTATGCTAGCAGTTATAGGTAGGTATATATTCTTTTATACTAGCAGTTATAGGTTGGTATAGAGTATGTTATACTAGCAGTTATAAGTAGGTATATACTCTGTCATACTAGCTGTTATAGGTTGGTATATACTCCGTTATACTAACTGTTATAGGTAGGTATAGGCTATGTTATACTAGCAGTTATAGGTAGGTTTAGACTCTGTTACACTAGCAGTCATAGGTAGTTATATATTATGTTATACTAGCGGTTAGATGTATGTATATACTCTGTTATACTAGCAGTTATAGCTAGGTATATTCTATGTTATACTAGAAGTTATAAGTAGGTATAGATTATGTTATACCAGCGGTTAGATGTATGTATATACTCTGGAGTACTAGCAGTTATAGCTAGGTATATACTCTGTCTTAATAGCAGTTATAGGTAGGTATATACTCTGTTATACTAGCTGCTATTGGTAGGTATAGACTATGTTGTACTAGCAGTTGTAGGAAGTTATAGACTCTGTTATACTAGCGGTTATATGTAGGTATTGACTACGTTATAATGGCAGATATAGGTAGCTATATACTCTGTCATACTAGTAGTTATAGGTAGGTATATACTACGTTATGCTAGCAGTTATAGGTAGGTATAGACTTTGTTATACTAGCGGTTAGAGGTAAGTATATACTATGTTATACTAGCAGTTATAGGTAAGTATAAACTATGTTATACTAGCAGTTATAGGTAGATATAGACTAGGTTATACTAGCGGTTAAAGGTAGGTATATAATCTGTTATACTAACAGTTATATATACGTATAGACTATGTTATAGTAGTGGTTGTTATAGGAAGGTATACACTCAGCTATACTAGCAGTTATATAGCAGTTATAGGTAGGCATATAGTCTTTTATACTAGCAGTTATAGGTAGGTATTGACTATGTTATACTAGCAGATATATGTAGGTATAGACTATGTTATACTAGCAGTTATAGGTAGGTATATACTCTGTTATACTAGCAGTTATATGTAGGTATAGACTATGTTATAGTAGATGATATAGGTAGGTATAGATCATGTTATACTAGTAGTTATAGGTAGGTTTAGACTCTGTTATACTAGCAGTTATAGGTAGGTATATACTCTGTTATACTAGCAGTTATATATATGTATTGACTCTGTTATACTAGCAGTTATAGGTAGGTATATACTCTGTCTTAATAGCAGTTATAGGTAGGTATATACTCTGTTATACTAGCTGATATTGGTAGGTATAGACTATGATGTACTAGCAGATATAGAAAGCTATATACTCTGTTATACTAGCGGTTATAGGTAGGTATTGACTCCGTCATAATAGCAGATATAGGTAGCTATATACTCTGTTATACTAGCAGTTATAGATATTTATAGACTATGTCATACTAGCGGTTATAGGTAGGTATATTCTTTGTTATACTAGCAGTTATAGGTAGATATATATTATGTTATACTAGCTGTTATAGGTAGGTATATACTCTGTTATACTAGCAGTTATAGGTAGATATATACCATGTCATACTAGCAGTTATAGGTAGGTATATACTATGTTATACTAGCAGTTATATGTAGGTACAGGTTATGTTATGCTAGCAGTTATAGCTAGGTATATACTATGTTATACTAGAAGTTATAGATAGGTATAGATTATGTTATACTAGCAGTTACAGGTAGGTATATACTCTGTTACACTAACAGTAATAGGTAGCTATATACTATGTTATACTAGGAGTTATAGGTAGGTATATACTCTGTTGTACTAGCAGTTATAGGTAGGTATATACTCTGTTATACTACCAGTTATAGGTAGGTATAGAGTATGTTATACTAGCAGTTATATGTAGGTATATACGCTGTCATACTAGCAGTTATAGATAGGTATATACTATGTTATACTAGCAGTTATAGGTAGGTATAGAGTATGTTATACTAGCAGTTATAAGTAGTTATATACTCGTTATACTAGCAGTTATAGGTAGGTATATACTCTGTTTACTAGCGTTATAGGTAGGTATAGGACTATGTTATACTAGCAGTTATAGGTAGGTATAGACTTGTTACACTAGCATTTATAGGTAGCTATATACTATGTTATACTAGCAGTTATATGTAGGTATAGACTATGTTATACTAGCTGTTATAGGTAGGTATAGACTCTGTTATACTAGCAGATATAGGTAGCTATATACTCTGTTATACTAGCAGTTATATGTAAGTAGAGACTATGTTATACTAGCTGATAGATGTATTTATATACTATGTTGTACTAGCAGTTATAGGTAGGTATTTAGTATGTTATGCTAGCAGATATAAGTAGGTATATACTCTGTTATACTAGCTGTTATTGGTAGGTATATACTCTGTTGTACTAGCAGTAATAGGAATTTATAGACTCTGTTATACTAGCGGTTATAGGTAGGTATTGACTCCGTTATACTAGCAGATATAGTTAGCTATATACTCTGTTATACTAGCAGTTATAGATAAGTATAGACTATGTCATACTAGCAGTTATAGGTAGGTATAGACTATGTTATGCTAGCAGTTATAGGTAGGTATAGTCTATGTTATACTAGCGGTTAGAGGTAAGTATATACTATGTTATACTAGCAGTTATAGGTAGGTATAGACTATGTTATACCAGCAGTTATATGTAGGTATATAATCAGCTATACTAGCAGTTACATAGCAGTTATAGGTAGGCATATAGTCTTTTATACTAGCAGTTATAGGTAGATATATATTATGTTATACTAGCTGTTATAGGTAGGTATATACTCTGTTATACTAGCAGTTATAGGTAGGTATATACTCTGTCATACTAGCAGTTATAGGTAGGTATAGACTATGTTATACTAGCAGTTATATGTAGTTACAGATTATTTTATACTAGCAGTTATAGCTAGGTATATACTATGTTATACTAGAAGATATAGGTAGGTATAGATTATGTTATACTAGCAGTTACAGGTAGGTATATACTCTGCTACACTAACAGTAATAGGAAGGTATATACTATGTTATTCTAGGAGTTATAGGTATGTATATACTCTGTTGTACTAGCAGTTATAGGTAGGTATATACTCTGTTATACTACCAGTTATTGGTAGGCATAGAGCATGTTATACTAGCAGTTACATGTAGGTATATACGCTGTCATACTAGCAGTTATAGCTAGGTATATACCATGTTATACTAGCAGTTATAGGTAGGTATAGACTATGTTATACTAGTAGTTATATGTAGATATAGACTATATTATACTAGCAGTTATAGGTAGTTATTGACTCCGTTATACTAGCAGATATAGGTAGCTATATACTCTGTTGTACTAGCAGTAATAGGAAGTTATAGACTCTGTTATACTAGCGGTTATAGGTAGGTATTGACGCCGTTATACTAGCAGATATAGGTAGCTATATACTCTGTTATACTAGCAGTTATATGTAGGTATAGACTATGTTATACTAGCAGTTATAGGTAGGTATATACTCTGTTATACTAGCATTTATATGTAGTTATTGACTATGTTATGCTAGCTGTTATAGGAAGGTATATACTCTGTTATACTAGCAGATATAGGTAGCTATATACTCTGTTACACTAGCAGTTATAAATAGGTATTGACTATGTTATACCAGCGGTTAGATGTATGTATATACTCTGTTGTACTAGCAGTTATAGGTAGGTATATACTCTGTTATACTAGCAGTTATAGGTAGGTATAGTATATGTTATACTAGCAGTCATAGGTAGGTATAGACTATGTTATACTAGCGGTTATAGGTAGGTATACAGTCTGTTATACTAGTAGTTATATGTAGATATAGACTATATTATACTAGAAGTTATAGGTAGTTATATACTCTGCTATACTAGCAGTTATAGGTAGGTATATACTCTTTTATACTATCAGTTATTGGTAGGTATATATTCTGCTATACTACTAGTTATAGGTAGTTATATATTATGTTAAACTAGCATTCATAGGTAGGTGTATACTATGTTATACTAGTAGTTGTATGTAGATATAGACTACATTATACTAGCAGTTATAGGTAGATATAGACTCTGTTATACTAGAAAATATAGGTAGGTATATACTATGTTAGAATAGATGTTATAGGTAGGTATAGACTATGTTATACTAGCGGTTATAGGTAGGTATAGAGTCTGTTATACTAGCAGTAATAGGTAGGTATATACTATGTTACACTAGCAGTTATAGGTAGGTATAGACTCTGTTTTAGTAGCAGTTATAGGTAGTTATATACTATGTTATACTAGCAGTTATAGGTAGGTATTGACTATGTAATAATAGAGGTTATATGTAGGTATTGAAATATGTTATACTAGCAGTAATAGGTAGGTATAGACTCTGTTATGCTAGCAGTTATAGATATGTATAGACTATGTTATACTAGCAGTTATAGGTATGTATGGACTATGCTATACTAGCGGTTATATGTAGGAATATACTCTGTTATACTAGCAGTTATAGGTTGGTATATACTCTGTTATGCTAGCAGTTATAGGAAGGTATAGAGTCTGTTTTACTAGCAGTAGTTGGTAGGTATAGACTCTTTTATACTAGCAGTTATAGGTAGGTATATACTCTGTTATACTAGCGGTTATAGGTAGGTATAGACTATGTTATACTAACAGTTATAGGAAGCTATAGACTAGGCTATAATAGCGGTTCTAGGTAGGTATAGTCTATGTTATACCAGCAGAAATAGGTAGGTATGGACTATGTTATACTAGCGGTTATAGGTAGGTATATACTCTGCTATGCTAGCAGTTATATGTAGGTATATACACTGTTATACTAGCAGTTATAGATAGGTATATACTCTGTTATATAAGCTGTTATAGGTAGGTATAGACTATGTTATACTAGCAGTAATAGGTAGGTATGTACTCTGTTATAATAGCGGTTATAGGTAGGTATTGAGTCTGTTATACTAGCAGATATAGGTAGCTATATACTCTGTTATACTAGCAGTTATATGTATGTATAGACTATGTTATACTAGCTGTTATAGGTAGGTATAGACTCTGTTATAATAGCGGTTATAGGTAGGTATTGATTATGTTATACTAGCAGATATAGGTAGCTATATACTATGTTACACTAGCAGTTATATGTATGTATAGACTATGTTATACCAGCGGTTAGATGTATGTATATACTCTGTTGTACTAGGAGTTATGGGTAGGTATATACTCTGTCATACTAGCAGATATAGGTAGGAATATAATGTTATACTAGCAGTTATAGGTAGGTATATATTATGTTATAATAGCGGTTATAGGTAGGTATATTCTATGTTATACTAGCAGTTATAGGTAGATATAGACTATGTCATACTAGCGGTAATAGGTAGGTATATGCTTTGTTATACTAGCAGTTATAGGTAGGTATTTACTCTGTTATACTAGCAGTTTTAGGTAGGTATAGACTATGTTATACTAGCAGTTATATCTAGGTACATATTATGTTATACTAGCAGTTATAGCTAGGTATATACTATGTTATACTACAAGTTATAGGTAGGTATATCTTATGTTATACTAGCAGTTATAGGTAGGTATATACTCTGTTACACTAACAGTAATAGGTAGGTATATACTATGTTATACTAGAGTTATAGGTATGTATATACTCTGTTGTACTAGCAGTTATAGGTAGGTATATACTCTGTTATACTAGCAGTTATTGGTAGGTATATACTCTGTTATACTACCAGTTATAGGTAGGTATAGAGTATGTTATACTGCAGATATAAGTAGGTATATACGCTGTCATACTAGCAGTTATAGGTAGGTATATACTCTGTTATACTAGCAGTTATAGGTACGTATAGACTATGTTATACTAGCAGTCATAGGTAGGTATAGACTCTCTTTCAAGTAGGTATATATTCTGTCATACTAGCAGTTATAGGTAGGTATATATTCTGTTATATATATTATGTTAAACTAGCAGTTATAGGTACGTATAGACTATGTTATACTAGTAGTTATATGTAGATATAGACTACATTATACTAGTAGTTATATGTAGATATAGACTACATTATACTAGCAGTTAAAGGTAGCTATATATTATGTTATACTAGCAGTTATAGTTAGGCTTAGAGTATGTTATACTAGCAAATATAGGTAGGTATATACTATGTTAGAATAGAGGTTATAGTTAGGTATAGAGTATGTTATACTAGCAGTAATAGGTAGGTATATATTATGTTATACTAGCAGTTATAGGTAGGTATAGACTATGTTATGCTAGTAGTTATAGGTAGATATAGACTATGTTAAACTAGCAGTTATAGGTAGGTATATACTATGTTATACTAGTAGTTATGTGTAGATATAGACTATATTATACTAGCAGATATAAGTAGGTATATAATTTGTTTTACTAGCAGTTATATGTAGTTATATACTCTGCTATGCTAGCAGTTATAGGTAGGTATATACTCTGTTATACTAACAGTTATAGGTAGGTATAGAGTATGTTATACTAGCAGTTATAGGTAGGTATAGACTTTGTTATACCAGCAGATATATGTAGGTATATACTATGTTATACTAGCAGTTATAGATAGGTATAGAGTATGTTATACTAGCAGTTATAGGTAGGTATAGACTATGTTATACTAGCGGTTATAGGTAGGTCCAGAGTCTGTTATACTAGCAGTAATAGGTAGGTATAGATTATGTTATACTAGCAGTTATAGGTAGGCATATACTATGTTATACTAGCAATAATAGGTAGATATAGACTATGTTATACTAACAGTAATAGGTAGGTATAGACTATGTTATACTAGCAGTTATAGGTAGGTATGTACTCTGCTATACTAGTAGTTATAGGTAGGTGTATATATATTATGTTATACTAGCAGTTATAGGTAGGTATAGAATATGTTATACTAGCAGTAATAGGTTGGTATAGATTATGTCATACTAACAGTTATAGGTAGGTATATACTCTGTTATACTAGCAGTTATGGGTAGATATAGAGTATGTTATACTAGCAGTTATAAGTAGGTATATACGCTGTCATACTAGCAGTTATAGGTAGGTATATACTATGTTATACTAGCAGTTGTAGGTAGGTATAGACTATGTTATACTAGCTGTTATAGGTAGGTATATACTCTGTTATAATAGCGGTTATAAGTAGGTATTGAGTATGTTATACTAGCAGTTATAGCTAGTTATATACTCTGTTATACTACCAGTTATAGGTAGGTATAGAATATGTTATACTAGCAGTTATAAGTAGGTATTTACGCTGTCATACTAGCAGTTATAGGTAGGTATACTCTATGTTATACAAGCTGTTATAGGTAGGTATAGAATATGTTATACTAACAGTTATAGGTAGGAATATAATGTTACGCTAGCAGTTTTAGGTAGGTATAGACTATGTTATACTAGCAGTTATAGGTAGGTATAGACTATGTTATAATAGCGGTTATAGGTAGGTATATTCTATGTTATACTAGCAGTTATAGGTAGATATATACTATGTTATACTAGCGGTTATAGGTAGGTATATACTCTGTTATACTAGCAGTTATAGGTAGGTATATACTCTGTTATACTAGCAGTTATAGGTAGGTATATACTCTGTTATACTAGCAGTTATAGGTAGGTATAGACTATGTTATACTAGCAGTTATATGTAGGTACAGATTATGTTATACTAGCAGTTATAGCTAGGTATATATTATGTTATACTAGAGGTTATAGGTAGGTATAGATTATGTTATACTGGCAGTTATAGGTAGGTATATACTCTGTTATACTAGGAGTTATAGATAGGTATATACTATGTTATACTAGCAGTTATAGGTAGGTATATACTATGTTGTACTAGCAGTTATAGGTAGGTATATACTCTGTTATACTAGCAGTTATAGGTACGTATATACTCTGTTATACTAGCAGTTATATGTAGGTATATATTATGTTATGCTAGCGGTTATAGGTAGGTATATACTCAGTTATACTAGCAGTTATAGGTAGGTAAATACTCTGTTATACTAGCAGATATAGGTAGGTATTGACTATGTTATACTAGCAGTTATTGGTAGGTATAGACTATGTTATACTAGCAGTTATAGGTAGGTATATACTCTGTTATACTGGCAGTTATAGGTAGGTATAGACTATGTTATACTAGCAGTTATAGGTAGGTATAGACTATGTTATACTAGCAGTTATAGGTAGGTATAGATTATGTTATACTAGCAGTTATATGTAGGTATAACTATGTTATACTAGCAGTTATAGGTAGGTATATACTCTGTTATACTAGCAGTTATAGGTAGGTATATACTCTGTTATACTAGCAGTTATAGGTAGGTATATACTCTGTTATACTAGCAGTTATAGGTAGGTATATACTCTGATATACTAGCGGTTATAGGTAGGTACTGACTCCGTTATATTAGCAGATATATGTAGCTATATACTGTTATGCTAGCAGTTATAGGTAGGTATATACTCTGTTATAATAGCGGTTATAGATAGGTATATACTCTGTTATACTTGCAGTCATAGGTAGGTATATAATCTGTTATACTAGCAGTTATAGGTAGGTATAGATTACGTTATACTAGCAGTTATAGCTAGGTATAGACTATGTTATACTAGAAGTTATAGGTAGGTATAAATTATGTTATACTAGCGGTTATTGGTAGGCATAAACTATGTTATACCAGCGGTTAGATGTATGTATATACTCTGTTGTACTATCAGTTATAGGTAGGTATATACTCTGTTATACTAGCAGTTATAGGTAGGTATAGAGTATTTTATACTAGCAGTTATAAGTAGGTATATACTCTGTCATACTAGCTGTTATAGGTAGGTATATACTCTGTTATACTAGCTGTTATAGGTAGGTATATACTCTGTTATACTAGCAGTTATAGGTAGGTATAGACTCTGTTACACTAGCAGTCATAGGTAGTTATATATTATGTTATACTAGCGGTTAGATGTATGTATATACTCTGTTGTACTAGCAGTTATAGGTAGGTATATACTATGTTATACTAGCAGTTATAGGTAGTTATATACTATGTTATACTAGCGATTATGGGTAGGTACTGACTCCGTTATACTAGCAGATATAGGTAGCTATATACTATGTTATACTAGCAGTTATAGATATTTAAAGACTATGTTATACTAGCAGTTATAGGTAGGTATAGACTCTGTTATACTAGCAGTTATAGGTAGGTATAGACTATGTTAAACTAGCAGTTAGAGGTAGGTACATACTATGTTATAATAGCAGTTTAGGTAGGTATAGTCTATGTTATACTAGCGGTTATAGGTAGGTATATACTCAGTTATTCTAGCAGTTATAGGTTGGTGTTGACTATGTTATGCTAGCAGTTATAGGTAGGTATATACTCTGTTATACTAGCAGTTATAGGTAGGTATAGACTATGTTATACTAGCAGTTATAGGTAGATATAGACTATGTTATAATAGCGGTTATAGATAGGTATATTCTATGTTATACTAGCGGTTATAGGTAGGTATATACTCTGTTATACTAGCTGTTATATGTAGGTACAGACTACGTTATACTAGCAGTTATAGCTAGGTATAGACTATGTTATACTAGAAGTTATAGGTAGGTATAAATTATTGTATACTAGAGGTTATAGGTAGGTATAAACTATGTTATACCAGCGGTTAGAGGTATGTATATACTCTGTTGTACTAGCAGTTATAGGTAGGTATATACTCTGTTTTACTAGCAGTTATAGGTAGGTATATACTCTCTTATACTAGCAGTTATAAGTAGGTATAAACTCTGTCATATTAGCTGTTATAGGTAGGTATATACGCTGTTATACTAGCGGTTATAGGGAAGTATAGACTATGTTATACTAGCAGTTATAGGTCGGTATAGACTCTGTTACACTAGCAGTCATAGGTAGTTATAGATTATGTTATACTAGAGGTTAGATGTATGTATATACTCTGTTGTACTAGCAGTTATAGGTATGTATATACTATGCTATACTAGCAGTTATAGGTATGTATATTCTCTGTTATACTAGCAGTTATCGGTAGTTGTATACTCTGTTATACTAGCGGTTATAGGTAGGTACTGACTCCGTTATACTAGCAGATATAGGTAGCTATATACTCTTTTATACTAGCAGTTATAGATATGTATAGACTATGTTATACTAGCAGTTATAGGTAGGTATATACTCTGTTATGCTAGCAGTTATAGGTAGGTATAGACCATGTTAAACTAGCAGTTAGAGGTAGGTACAGATTATGTTATAATAGCAGTTTAGGTAGGTATAGACTATGTTATGCTAGCAGTTATAGGTAGGTATAATTTATTTTATACTAGCGGTTATAGGTAGGTATATACGCTGGGTTATTAGCAGTTATAAGTAGGTATAGACTATGTTATACTAGCAGTTATAGGTAGGTATAGAGTCTGTTATACTAGCAGTTATAGGTCGGTATAGACTCTGTTATACTAGCAGTTATAGATATGTATATACTCTGTTATACTAGCAGTTATAGGTAGGTATATACTCTGTTATACTAGCTGTTATAGATAGGTATAGACTATGTTATACTAGCAGTTATAGGTAGGTATAGACTATGTTATACTAGCAGTTATAGGTAGGTATAGACTATGTTATACTAGCAGTTATAGGTAGGTATAAACGATGTTATACCAGCGGTTAAAGGTAGGTATATATTATGTTATACTAGCAGTTATAGGTAGGTATAGACTATGTTATAATAGCGGTTATAGATAGGTATATTCTATGTTATACTAGCAGTTATAGGTAGATATAGACTATGTTATACTAGCGGTTATAGGTAGTTATATACTCTGTTATACTAGCAGTTATAGGTAGGTATGGACTATGTTATACTAGCGGTTATAGGTAGGTATATACTTTGTTATTCTAGTAGTTATAGGTAGGTATATACTCTGTTATACTAGCAGTTATAGGTTGGTATATACTCTGTTATGCTAGCAGTTACAGGTAGGTATAGAGTCTGTTATACTAGCAGTAATAGGTAGGTATAGACTCTGATATACTAGCAGTTATAGGTATGTATATACTATGTTATACTAGCTGTTATAGGTAGGTATATACTCTGATTTACTAGCAGTTATAGGTTAGTATATATTCTGTTATGCTAGCAGTTATAGGTAGGTATAGAGTCTGTTATAATAGCAGTTATATGTAGGTACTGACTACGTTATATTAGCAGTTATAGCTAGGTATAGACTATGTCATACTAGAAGTTATAGGTAGGTATAAATTATGTTATACTAGCGGTTATAGGTAGGTATAAACTATGTTATACTAGCAGTTATAGGTAGGTATAGAGTATGTTATACTAGCAGTTATAAGTAGTTATATACGCTGTTATACTAGCTGTTATAGGTAGGTATATACTCTGTTATACTAGCAGTTTAGGTAGGTATAGACTATGTTATATTAGCAGTTATAGGTAGGTATAGATTATGTTATACTAGCGGTTATATGTAGGTATATATTCAGCTATACTAGCAGTTATAGGTAGGTATATACTCTGTTATACTAGCAGTTATGTGTAGGTATAGACTATGTTATGCTAGCAGTTATAGGTAGGTATAGACTATGTTATACTAGCAGTTAAAGGTAGATATAGAGTATGTTATACTATCAGTTATAGGTAGGTATATACTCTGTTATACTAGCTGTTATAGGTAGGTATATACTCTGTTATACTAGCGGTTATAGGTAGGTATTTAATCCGTTATACAGGCAGATATAGGTAGCTATATACTCTGTTATACTAGCAGTTATGGGTAGGTACATACTCAGGTATGCTAGCAGTTATAGGTAGGTAAATACTCTGTTATACTAGCAGTTATAGGTAGGTATTGACTATGTTATACTAGCAGTTATAGGTAGGTATAGACTATGTTATACTAGCAGTTATAGGTAGGTATAGAGTGTGTTATACTAGCAGTTATAAGTAGTTAAATATTATGTTATACTAGCAGTTATAGATAGGTATAGACTATGTTATACTAGCAGTTATAGGTAGGTATAGACTATGTTATAATAGCAGTTTTGGTAGGTATAGACTATGTTATACTAGCAGTTATGGGTAGGTATATACTCTGTTATACTAGCAGTTATAGGTAGTTATATACTCTGTTATACTAGCGGTTATAGGTAGGTACTGACTCCGTTATACTAGCAGATATAGGTAGCTATATACTCTGTTATACTAGCAGTTATAGATATGTATAGACTATGTTATAATGGCAGTTATAGGTAGGTATAGACTCTGTTATAATAGCAGTTATAGGTAGGTATAGACTATGTTAAACTAGCAGTTAGAGGTAGGTACAGACTATGTTATAATAGCAGCTTAGATAGGTATTGACTATGTTATACTAGCAGTTATAGGTAGGTATAGATTATGTTATATTAGCTGTTATAGGTAGGTATATACTCTGTTATATTATTTGTTATAGGTATGTATTGACTCTGTTATACTAGCAGTTATAGGTAGGTATAGACTCTGTTACACTAGCAGTCATGGGTAGTTATAGATTATGTTATACTAGCGGTTAGATGTATGTATATTCTCTGTTACACTAGCAGTTATAGGTAATTTTATACCCTGTTATACTAGCGGTTATGGTAGGTACTGACTCCGTTATACTAGCAGATATAGCTAGTTATATACTCTATTATACTAGTAGTTATAGATATGTATAGACTATGTTATACTAGCAGTTATAGGTACGTATAGACTCTGTTATACTAGCAGTTATAGGTAGGTATAGAGTATGTTATACTAGCAGTTATAGGTAGGTATATACCTGTCATATTAGCTGTTATAGGTAGGTATAACTCTGTTATACTAGTTGTTATAGTTATGTATAGACTCTGTTATACTAGCAGTTATAGTAGGTATAGACTCTGTTATACTAGCTGTTATAGGTAGGTATAGACAATGTTAAACTAGCAGTTAGAGGTAGGTTCAGACTATGTTATAATAGCAGTTTATGTAGGTATATACTCTGTTATACTAGCAGTTATAGGGAGGTATATAATCTGTTATACTAGCAGTTATAGGTAGGTATTGACTATGTTATACTAGCAGATATTGGTAGGTGTAGACTCTATTATACTAGCAGTTATAGGTAGGTACAGACTATGTTATAATAGCCGTTTAGGTAGGTATAGAATATTTTATACTAGCAGTTATAGTTAGGTATATACTCTGTTATACTAGCAGTTATAGGTAGTTATATTCTATGTTATACTAGCTGTTATAGGTAGATACTGACTCCGTTATACTAGCAGATATAGGTAGCTCTATACTCTGTTATACTAGCAGTTATAGATATGTATAGACTATGTTATACTAGCAGTTATAGTTAGGTATAGACTCTGTTATACTAGCAGTTATAGGTAGGTATAGACTATGTTAAACTAGCAGTTAGAGATAGGTACAGATTATGTTATAATAGCAATTTAGGTAGGTATAGACTATGTTATACTAGCTGTTATAGGTAGGTATAGATTATGTTATTCTAGCGGTTATAGGTAGCTATATACTCAGCTATACTAGCAGTTATAGGTAGGTAAATACTCTGTTATACTAGCAGTTATAGGTAGGTATTGACTATGTTATACTAGCAGTTATTGGTAGGTTTAGACTGTTATGCTAGATTTATAGGTTGGTATATACTCTGTTATAATAGCGGTTATAGATAGGTATATTCTATGTTATACTAGCGGTTATAGGTAGGTATAAACTCTGTTATACTTGCAGTCATAGGTAGGTATATAATCTGTTATACTAGCAGTTATAGGTAGGTATTGACTATGTTTTATTAGTAGATATAGGTAGGTATAGACTCTGTTATACTAGCAGTTACAGGTAGGTATAGACTATGTTATGCTCGCAGTTATAGGTAGGTATATACTCTGTTATACTAGCAGTTATAGGTAAGTATATACTCTGTTATACTAGCAGTTATATGTAGGTACAGATTACGTTATACCAGCAGATATAGCTAGGTATAGACTATGTTATACTAGAATTTATAGGTAGGTATAAATTATGTTATACTAGCGGTTATTGGTAGGAATAAACTATGTTATACCAGCGGTTAGATGTATGTATATATTCTGTTGTACTATCAGTTATAGGTATGTATATACTCTGTTATACTAGCAGTTATAGGTAGGTATAGATTATGTTATACTAGCAGTTATAAGTAGTTATATACTCTGTTATACTAGCTGTTATATGTAGGTATAGACTATGTTATGCTAGCAGTTATGGGTAGGTATAAACTATGTTATCCCAGCGGTTAGATGTATGTATATACTCTGTTGTACTAGCAGTTATAGGTAGGTATATACTCTGTTATACTAGCAGTTATAGATAGGTATAGAGAATGTTATACTTGCAGTTATAGGTAGGTATATATACACTGTCATATTAGCTGTTATAGGTAGGTATATACTCTATTATACTAGTTGTTATAGTTATGTATTGACTCTGTTATACTAGCAGTTATAGGTAGATATATACTCTGTTACACTAGCAGTCATGGGTAGTTATATATTATGTTATACTAGCGGTTAGATGCATGTATATACTCTGTTGTACTAGCAGTTATAGGTAGCTATATACTCTATTATACTAGCAGTTATAGATATGTATAGAATATGTTTTACTAGCAGTTATAGGTAGGTATAGACCCTGTTATACTAGCAGTTATAGGTAAGTATAGACAATGTTAAACTAGCAGTTAGAGGTAGGTTCAGACTATGTTATAATAGCAGTTTAGGTAGGTATATACTCTGTTATACTAGCAGTTATAGGGAGGTATATAATCTGTTATACTAGCAGTTATAGGTAGGTATTGACTATGTTATACTAGCAGATACAGGTAGGTATAGACTCTATTATACTAGCAGTTATAGGTAGATACAGACTATGTTATAATAGCAGTTTAGGTAGGTATAGAATATGTTATACTAGCAGATATAGGTAGGTATATACTCTGTTTTACTAGCAGTTATAGATATGTATAGACTATGTTATACTAGCAGTTATAGGTAGGTATAGATTATGTTATACTAGCAGTTATAGGTAGGTATTGACTATGTTATACTAGCAGATATAGGTAGGTATAGACTCTGTTATACTAGCAGTTATAGGTAGGTATAGATTATGTTATGCTAGCAGTTATAGGTAGGTATATACTCTGTTATACTAGCGGTTATTGGTAGGTATAATCTATGTTATACTAGCGGTTAGATGTATGTATATACTCTGTTGTACTAGCAGTTAAAGGTTGGTATATACTCTGTTTTACTAGCAGTTATAGGTAAGTATATACTATGTTATACCAGCAGTTATATGTAGGTACAGACTACGTTATACTAGCAGTTATAGCTAGGTATAGACTATGTTATACTAGAAGTTATAGGTAGGTATATATTATGTCATACTAGCTGTTATTGGTAGGTATAAACTATGTTATACCAGCGGTTAGATGTATGTATATACTCTGTTGTACTAGCAGCTATATGTAGATATAAACTCTGTTATACTAGCTGTTATAGGTAGGTATAGACTCTGTTTTACTAGCAGCTATAGGTAGGTATAGACTTTGTTACACTAGCAGTCATAGGTAGTTATATACTCTGTTATACTAGCAGTTATAGGTTGGTATAGAGTATGTTATACTAGCAGTTATAAGTAGGTATAGACTATGTTATACTAGCGGTTATAGGTAGGTATAAACTATGTTATACCAGTGGTTAGATGTATGTATATACTATGTTGTACTTGCAGTTATAGGTAGGTATATACTCTGTTTTACTAGCAGTTATAGGTAAGTATATACTCTGTTATACTAGCAGTTATAGGTTGGTATTGAGTATGTTATACTAGCTGTTATAAGTAGGTATATACACTGTCATATTAGCGGTTATAGGTAGGTATATACTCAGTTATACTAGCATTTATAGGTTGGTATATACTCTGTTATACTAGCAGTTATAGGTAGGTATAGACTATGTTATACTAGCGGTTATAGGCAGGTATAAACTATGTTATACCAGCGGTTAGATGTATGTATATACTATGTTATACTAGCAGTTAGAGGTAAGTATATACACTGTTATACTAGCAGTTAGAGGTAGGTTCAGACTATGTTATAATAGCAGTTTAGGTAGGTATAGACTATGTTATACTAGCAGTTATAGGTAGGTATAGATTATGTTATACTAGCGGTTATAGGTAGGTATTGACTATGTTATACTAGCAGATACAGGTAGGTATAGACTCTGTTATACTAGCAGTTATAGGTAGGTATAGATTAAGTTATGCTAGCAGTTATAGGTAGGTATATACTCTGTTATACTAGCGGTTATTGGTAGGTATAAACTATGTTATACCAGAGGTTAGATGTATGTATATACTCTGTTGTACTAGCAGTTATAGGTAGGTATATACTCTGTTTTACTAGCAGTTATAGGTAGGTATATACTATGTTATACTAGCAGTTATATGTAGGTATAGAGTTTGTTATACTAGCAGTTATAAGTAGTTATATACTATGTCATACTAGCTGTTATAGGCAGGTATAAACTCTGTTATACTAGCTGTTATAGGTAGGTATATACTCTGTTATACTAGCAGTTATAGGTAGGTATAGAGTATGTTATACTAGCAGTTATAATTAGTTATATATTATGTCATACTAGCTGTTATAGGTAGGTATAAACTCTGTTATACTAGCAGTTATTGGTAGGTATATACTCTGTTATACTCGCAGTTATAGGTATGTATAGAGTATGTTATACTATCAGTTATAAGTAGTTATATACTATGTCATACTAGCTGTTATAGGTAGGTATAAACTCTGTTATACTAGCTGTTATAGGTAGGTATAGACTCTGTTTTACTAGCAGCTATAGGTCGGTATAGACTCTGTTACACTAGCAGTCATAGGTAGTTATAGATTATGCTATACTAGCGGTTAGATTTATGTATATACTCTGTTATACTAGCAGTTATATGAAGATACAGACTACGTTATACTTGCAGTTATAGCTAGGTATAGACTATGTTATACTAGCAGTTATAGGATGGTATACAGTATGTTATACTAGCAGTTATAAGTAGGTATATACACTGTCATATTATCGGTTATATGTATGTATATACTCAGTTATACTAGCAGTTATAGGTAGTTATAGATTATGTTATTCTAGCGGTTATAGGTAGGTATAAACTATGTTATACTAGCGGTTAGATGTATTTATATACTATGTTATACTAGCAGTTAAAGGTAAGTCTATACACTGTTATACTAGCAGTTAGAGGTAGGTTCAGACTATGTTATAATAGCAGTTAGGTAGGTATATACTATGTTATGCTAGCAGTTATACGTAGATATAGATTATGTTATACTAGCAGTTATAGGTAGGTATAGATTAAGTTATGCTAGCAGTTATAGGTAGGTATATACTCTGTTATACGAGCGGTTATTGGTATGTATAAACTATGTTATACTAGCGGTTAGATGTATGTATATACTCTGTTGTACTAGCAGTTATAGGTAGGTATATACTCTGTTATATTAGCAGTTACAGGTAGGTATAGAGTATGTTATACTAGCAGTTATAAGTAGTTATATACTATGTCATACTAGCTGTTATAGTTAGGTATAAACTCTGTTATACTAGCTGTTATAGGTAGTTATATACTCTGTTATACTAGCAGTTATAGGTAGGTATAGAGTATGTTATACTAGCAGTTATAAGTAGTTATATACTATTTCATACTAGCTCTTATAGGTAGTTATAAACTCTGTTATACTAGCTGTTATAGGTAGGTATAGATTCTTTTACACTAGCAGTCATAGGTAGTTATAGACTATGTTATACTAGCGGTTATAGGTAGGTATATACTCTGTTATACCAGCAGTTATAGGTAATTATATACTATGTTAATCTAGCAGATATAGGTAGGTATAGACTATGTTATGTTAGAAGTTATAAGTAGGTATATACTCTGTCATACTAGCTGTTATAGGTAGATATATACTCTTTTATACTAGCTGATGTAGGTAGGTATATACTCTGTTATACTAGCAGTTATAGGTAGGTATAGACTCTGTTACACTAGCAGTCATAGGTAGTTATATATTATGTTATACTAGCGGTTAGACGTATGTATATACTCTGTTGTACTAGCAGTTATAGGTTGGTATATACTATGTTATACTAGCAATTATAGGTAGGTATATATTCTGTTATACTAGCAGTTATAAGTAGTTATATACTCTGTTATACTAGCAGTAATAAGTAGGTACTGACTTCGTTATACTAGCAGATATAGGTAGCTATATACTCTGTTATACTAGCAGTTATAGATATGTATAGACTTTGTTATAATAGCAGTTATAGGTAGGTATATACTCTGTTATACTAGCAGTTATAGGTAGGTATAGACTATGTTAAACTAACAGTTAGAGATAGGTACAGACTATGTTTTAAGCAGTATATGTAGGTATAGACTATGTTATACTAGCAGTTATAGGTAGGTATATTATGTTATTCTAGCGGTTTAGGTAGGTATATACTCAGGTATACTAGCAGTTATAGGTAGGTATATACTCTGTTATACTAGCAGTTATAGGTAGGTATAGACTATGTTATACTAGCAGTTATAGGTAGGTATAGATTATGTTATGCTAGCAGTTATAGGTAGGTATATACTCTGTTATACTAGCAGTTATAGGTAGGTATAGACTATGTTATACTAGCAGTTATAGGTAGGTATAGATTATGTTATGCTAGCAGTTATAGGTAGGTATATACTCTGTTATACTAGCAGTTATAGGTAGGTATAGACTATGTTATACTAGCAGTTATAGGTAGGTATAGAGTATGATATACTAGCAGATATAGGTAGGTATATACTCTGTTTTACTAGATGTTGTAGGTAGGTATATACTATGTTATACTAGTAGTTATTGGTAGGTATAGACTCTGTTACACTAGCAGTCATAGGTAGTTATATATTATGTTATACTAGCGGTTAGAGGTATGTATATACTCTGTTGTACTAGCAGTTATAGGTAGGTATATACTATGTTATACTAGAAGTTATAGGTAGGTATAAATTATGTTATACTAGCGGGTATAGGTAGGTATAAACTATGTTATACTAGCGGTTAGATGTATGTATATACTCTGTTGTACTAGCAGTTATAGGTAGGTATATACTCTGTTTTACTTGCAGTTATAGGTAGGTATAGAGTATGTTATACTAGCAGTTATAGGTAGGTATATACTCTGTTTTACTAGCAGTTATAGGTAGGTATATACTCTGTTATATTAGCAGTTATAGGTAGGTATTGAATATGTTATACTAGCATTTATAGGTAGGTATAGACTATGTTATACTAGCGGTTATAGGTAGGTATATACTCTGTTATACCAGCAGTTATCGGTAAGTATATACTCTATTATACTAGCAGTTATATGTAGGTACAGACTAGGTTATATTAGCAGTTTTAGCTAGGTATAGACTATGTTATACTAGAAGTTATAGGTAGGTATAAATTATGTTATACTAGCGGTTATAGGTAGGTATAAACTATGTTATACAAGCAGTTAGATGTATGTATATACACTGTTGTACTAGCAGTTATAGGTAGGTATATACTCTGTATTACTAGCAGTTATAGGTAGGTATTTACACTGTTATACTAGCAGTTGTAGGTACGTATAGACTATGTTAATCTAGCAGTTATAGGTAGATTTAGACTATGTTATGCTAGCAGTTATAAGTAGGTATATACTCTGTCATACTAGCTGATATAGGTAGATATATACTCTGTTATACTAGCTGATGTAGGTAGGTATATACTCTGTTATACTAGCAGTTATAGGTAGGTATAGACTATGTTACACTAGCTGTCATAGGTAGTTATATATTATGTTATACTAGCGGTTAGACCTATGTATATACTCTGTTGTACTAGCAGTTATAGGTAGGTATATACTATGTTATACTAGCAGTTATAGGTCCGTATATACTCTGTTATATTAGCAGTTATAGGTAGGTATAGACTATGTTAAACTAACAGTTAGAGATAGGTACAGACTATGTTATAATAGCAGTTTATGTAGGTATATACTTTTTTATACTAGCAGTTATAGGTAGATATAGATTATGTTATACTAGCGGTTATAGGTAGGTATATACTCAGGTATACTAGCAGTTATAAGTAGGTAAATACTCTGTTATATTAGCAGATATAGGTAAGTATTGACTATGTTATACAAGCAGTTATAGATAGGTATAGACTATGTTATGCTAGCAGTTATAGGTAGGTATATACTCTGTTATACTAGCAGTTATAGGTAGGTATAGACTATGTTATACTAGCTGTTATAGGTAGGTATAGACTATGTTACACTAACATTTAGAGATAGGTACAGACTATGTTATAATAGCAGTTTACGTAGGTATAGACTATGTTATACCAGCAGTTATAGGTAGGTATAGATTAGGTTATACTAGCGGTTATAGGTAGTTATATACTCAGGTATACTATCAGTTATATGTAGGTACATACTCTGTTATACTAGCAGTTAAAGGTAGGTATTGACTAGGTTATGCTAGCAGTTATAGGTAGGTATATACTCTGTTATACTAGCTGTTGTAGGTAGGTATATACTCTGTTATACTAGCTGTTATTGGTAGGTATAGACTCTGTTACACTAGCAGTCATAGGTAGTTATATATTATGTTATACTAGCGGTTAGATGTATGTATATACTCTGTTGTACTAGCAGTTATAGGTAGGTATATACTATGTCATACTAGCAGTTATAGGTAGGTATATACTCTGTTATACTAGCAGTTCTAGGTAGTTATATACACTGTTGTACTAGCGGTTATAGGTAGGTACTGACTCCGTTATACTAGCAGATATATGTAGCTATATACGCTGTTATACTAGCAGTTATATATATTTATAGACTATGTTATACTAGCAGTTATAGGTAGGTATAGACTCCGTTATACTAGCAGTTATAGGTAAGTATAGACTATGTTAATCTAGCAGTTAGAGGTAGGTACAGACTTTGTTATACTAGCAGTTATAGGTATGTATAGACTATGTTATACTAGCAGTTATAGGTAGATATATACTCAGCTATACTAGCAGTGATAGGTAGGTAACTACTCTGTTATAATAGAAGTTTTATGTAGGTATTGACTATGTTATACTAGCGGTTATAGGTAGGTATATACTCTGTTATACCAGCAGTTATATGTAAGTATATACTCTGTTACACTAGCAGTTATAGGTAGGTATAGACTATGTTAAACTAACAGTTAGAGATAGGTACAGACTATGTTATATTAGCAGTTATAGATTTGTATAGATTATGTTATACTAGCAGTTATAGGTAGGTATAGACTCTGTTACACTAGCAGTTATAGGTAGGTATAGACTATGTTAAACTAACAGTTAGAGATAGGTACAGACTATGTTATAATAGCAGTTTATGTAGGTATAGACTATGTTATACTAGCAGTTATAGGTAGGTATAGATTATGTTATATTAGCGGTTATAGGTAGGTATATAATCAGGTATACTATCAGTTATAGGTAGGTAAATACTCTGTTATACTAGCAGTTAAAGGTACGTATTGACTATGTTAAACTAGCAGTTATAGGTAGGTATAGACTATGTTATGCTAGCAGTTATAGGTAGGTATATACTCTGTTATACTAGCAGTTATAGGTAGGTATAGACTATGTTATACTAGCAGTTATAGGTAGGTATAGATTATGTTATGCTAGCAGTTATAGGTAGGTATATACTCTGTTATACTAGCAGTTATAGGTAGGTATAGACTATGTTATACTAGCAGTTATAGGTAGGTATAGAGTATGATATACTAGCAGATATAGGTAGGTATATACTCTGTTTTACTAGATGTTGTAGGTAGGTATATACTCTGTTATACTAGTAGTTATTGGTAGGTATAGTCTCTGTTACACTAGCAGTCATAGGTAGTTATATATTATGTTATACTAGCGGTTAGAGGTATGTATATACTCTGTTGTACTAGCAGTTATAGGTAGGTATATACTATGTTATACTAGAAGTTATAGGTAGGTATAATTATGTTATACTAGCGGGTATAGGTAGGTATAAACTATGTTATACTAGCGGTTAGATGTATGATATACTCTGTTGTACTAGCAGTTATAGGTAGGTATATACTCTGTTTTACTAGCAGTTATAGGTAGGTATATACTCTGTTATACTAGCAGTTATAGGTAGGTATAGAGTATGTTATACTAGCAGTTATAGGTAGGTATATACTCTGTTATATTAGCAGTTATAGGTAGGTATTGAATATGTTATACTAGCATTTATAGGTAGGTATAGACTATGTTATACTAGCGGTTATAGGTAGGTATATACTCTGTTATACCAGCAGTTATCGGTAAGTATATACTCTATTATACTAGCAGTTATATGTAGGTACAGACTAGGTTATATTAGCAGTTTTAGCTAGGTATAGACTATGTTATACTAGAAGTTATAGGTAGGTATAAATTATGTTATACTAGCGGTTATAGGTAGGTATAAAATATGTTATACAAGCGGTTAGATGTATGTATATACACTGTTGTACTAGCAGTTATAGGTAGGTATATACTCTGTATTACTAGCAGTTATAGGCAGGTATTTACACTGTTATACTAGCAGTTGTAGGTACGTATAGACTATGTTAATCTAGCAGTTATAGGTAGATTTAGACTATGTTATGCTAGCAGTTATAAGTAGGTATATACTCTGTCATACTAGCTGATATAGGTAGATATATACTCTGTTATACTAGCTGATGTAGGTAGGTATATACTCTGTTATACTAGCAGTTATAGGTAGGTATAGACTATGTTACACTAGCTGTCATAGGTAGTTATATATTATGTTATACTAGCGGTTAGACGTATGTATATACTCTGTTGTACTAGCAGTTATAGGTAGGTATATACTATGTTATACTAGCAGTTATAGGTCCGTATATACTCTGTTATATTAGCAGTTATAGGTAGGTATAGACTATGTTAAACTAACAGTTAGAGATAGGTACAGACTATGTTATAATAGCAGTTTATGTAGGTATAGACTTTTTTATACTAGCAGTTATAGGTAGATATAGATTATGTTATACTAGCGGTTATAGGTAGGTATATACTCAGGTATACTAGCAGTTATAAGTAGGTAAATACTCTGTTATATTAGCAGATATAGGTAAGTATTGACTATGTTATACAAGCAGTTATAGATAGGTATAGACTATGTTATGCTAGCAGTTATAGGTAGGTATATATTCTGTTATACTAGCAGTTATAGGTAGGTATAGACTATGTTATACTAGCTGTTATAGGTAGGTATAGACTATGTTACACTAACATTTAGAGATAGGTACAGACTATGTTATAATAGCAGTTTATGTAGGTATAGACTATGTTATACTAGCAGTTATAGGTAGGTATAGATTATGTTATACTAGCGGTTATAGGTAGTTATATACTCAGGTATACTATCAGTTATATGTAGGTAAATACTCTGTTATACTAGCAGTTAAAGGTAGGTATTGACTATGTTATACTAGCAGTTATAGGTAGGTATAGACTATGTTATGCTAGCAGTTATAGGTAGGTATATACTCAGCTATACTAGTAGTGATAGGTAGGTAACTACTCTGTTATAATATAAGTTTTAGGTAGGTATTGACTATGTTATACTAGCGGTTATAGGTAGGTATATACTCTGTTATATTAGCAGTTATAGATTTGTATAGATTATGTTATACTAGCAGTTATAGGTAGGTATAGACTATGTTATGCTAGCAGTTATAGGTAGGTATATACTCTGTTATACTAGCAGTTATAGGTAGGTATAGACTATGTTATACTTGCAGTTATCGGTAGGTATAGAGTATGTTATACTAGCAGATATAGGTCGGTATATACTCTGTTATACTAGATGTTGTAGGTAGGTATATACTCTGTTATACTAGTAGTTATTGGTAGGTATAGACTCTGTTACACTAGCAGTCATAGGTAGTTATATATTATGTTATACTAGAGGTTAGATGCATGTATATACTATGTTGTACTAGCAGTTATAGGTAGGTATAGACTATGTTATACTAGAAGTTATAGGTAGGTATAAATTATGTTATGCTAGCGGTTATAGGTAGGTATACACTATGTTATACCAGCGGTTAGATGTATGTATATACTCTGTTGTACTAGCAGTTATAGGTAGGTATATACTCTGTTTTACTAGCAGTTATAGGTAGGTATATACTCTGTTATACTAGCAGTTATAGGTAGGTATAGAGTATATTATACTAGCAGTTATAAGTAGTTATATACTCTGTCATACTAGCTGTTATAGGTAGGTATATACTCTGTTATACTAGCAGTT
Source organism: Archivesica marissinica (assembly GCA_014843695.1). NCBI lineage: Eukaryota > Metazoa > Mollusca > Bivalvia > Venerida > Vesicomyidae > Archivesica > Archivesica marissinica. Next base: position 26,317 of record JABXNX010000296.1, on the reverse strand, counting down.
ATAGGTAGGTATATACTATGTTATAATAGCAGTTTAGACAGGTATAGACTATGTTATACTAGCAGTTATAGGTAGGTATAGATTATGTTATACTAGCGGTTATAGGTAGGTATATACTCAAATATACTAGCAGTAATAGGTAGGTAACAACTCTGTTATAATAGAAGTTATAGGTAGGTATTGACTATGTTATACTAGCAGATATAGGTAGGTATATACTCTGTTATACGAGCAGTTATAGGTAGGTATAGACTCTGTTACACTAGCAGTCATAGGTAGGTATATACTATGTTATAATAGCAGTTTAGATAGGTATAGACTATGTTATACTAGCAGTTATAGGTAAGTATAGATTATGTTATACTAGCGGTTATATGTAGGTATATACTCATCTATACTAGCAGTGATAGGTAGGTAACAACTCTGTTATAATAGAAGTTATAGGTAGGTATTGACGATGTTATGCTAGTAGATATAGGTAGGTATATACTCTGTTATACTAGCAGTTATAGGTAGGTATATACTATGTTATAATAGCGGTTATAGGTAGGTATGCACTCTGTTATACTAGCTGTTATAGGTAAATATATACTCAGTTATACTGGCAGTTATATGTAGGTCCAGATTTCGGTATACTAGCAGTTATAGCTAGGTATAGACTATGTTATACTAGAGGCTATAGGTAGGTATAAACTATGTTATACCAGCAGTTAGATGTATGTATATACTCTGTTGTACTAGCAGTTATAGGTAGCTATATACTCTGTTTTACAAGCAGTTATAGGTAGGTATATACTCTGTTATACTAGCAGTTATAGGTAGGTATATAGTATGTTATACTAGCAGTTATAAGTAGTAACATACTCTGTCATACTAGTTATTATAGATAGGTATATACTCTGTTATACTAGCAGTTATAGGTAGGTATAGTATGTTATACTAGCTGTTATAAGTAGGTATATACTCTGTCATACTAGCAGTTATAGGTAACTATATACTCTGTTTTTCTAGCTATTATAGGTAGGTATAGATTATGTTATATTAGCAGTTATAGGTAGTTATTGACTCTGTTATTCTAGCGGTTATAGGTAGGTATTGACTCCGTTATACTAGGAGTTATAGGTAGGTATATACTCTGTTATACTAGCTGTTATAGGTAGGTATAGAGTTTGTTATACTAGCAGTTATAAGTATGTATATACTCTGTCATACTAGCTGTTATAGTTAGGTATATACTCTGTTATACTAGCTGTTATAGGTAGGTATATACTCTGTTATACTAGCAATTATAGGTACGTATAGACTCTGTAATACTAGCAGTCATAGGTAGTTATATATTATGCTATACTAGCGGTTAGATGTATGTATATACTCTGTTGTACTAGCTGGTATAGGTAGGTATATACTCTGTTATACTAGCTGTTATAGGTAGGTATAGACTATGTTATACTAGCAATTATAGGTAGGTATATTCTATGTTATACTAGCGGTTAGATGTATGTATATACTCTGTTGTACTAGCAGTTATAGGTAGGTATATACTCTGTTACACTAGCAGTCATAGGTAATTATATATTATGTTATACTAGCGGCTAGATGTATGTATATACTATGTTGTACTAGCAGTTATAGTTAGGTATATATTATGTTATACTAGCGGTTAGAGGTAGGTATAAACTATGCTATACTACCAGTTATTGGTAGATATAGACTATGTTATGCTAGCAGTTATAGGTAGGTATATACTCTGTTATACTAGCAGTTATAGTTAGGTATAGACTATGTTATACTAGCAGTTATAGGTAGTTATGGACTATGTTATTCTAGCTGTAATAGTTAGGTATATTCTATGTTATACTAGCAGTTATCGGGAGATATAGACAATGTTATACTAGCGGTTAGAGGTAGGTATATACTCTGTTATACTAGCAGTTATAGGTAAGTATATACTCTGTTATACTAGCAGTTATATGTAGGTACAGACTACGTTGTACTAGCAGTTATAGCTACGCATATACTATGTTATACTAGAAGTTATAGGTAGGTATACATTATTTTATACTAGCGATTATAGGTAGGTATAAACTATGTTATACTAGCGGTTAGATGTATGTGTATACTCTGTTGTACTAGCAGTTATAGGTAGGTATATACTCTGTTTTACTAGCAGTTATAGGTAGGTATATACACTGTTATACTAGCAGTTATAGGTAGCTATAGAGTATGTGATACTAGCAGTTATAAGTAGTTATATACTCTTTCATACTAGCTGTTATAGGTAGATATATATTATATTATACTAGCTGTTATAGGTAAGTATAGACTATGTTATACTAGCAGTTATAGGTAGGTATATACTCTGTTACACTAGCAGTCATAGGTAATTATAGATTATGATATACTAGCGGTTAGATGTATGTATATACTCTGTTGTACTAGCAGTTATAAGTAGGTATATACTCTGTCATACTAGCTGTTATAGGTCGGTATATACTCTGTTATACTAACTGTTATAGGTAGGTAGAGACTCTGTTATACTAGCACTTATAGGTCGGTATAGACACTGTTACACTAGCAGTCATAGGTAATTATAGATTATTTTATACTAGCGGTTAGATGTATGTATATACTCTGTTGTACTAGCAGTTATATGTTGGTATATAATCTGTTATACTAGCAGTTATATGTAGTTATATACTCTGTTATACTAGAGGTTATAGGTAGGTACTGACTCCGTTACACTAGCAGATATAGGTAGCTATATACTCTGTTATACTAGCAGTTATAGATATGTATAGACTATGTTATACTAGCAGTTATAGGTAGGTATTGACTATGTTATACTAGCAGATATAGGTAGGTCTTAGACTATGTTATACTACCAGTAATAGGTAGATATAGACTATGTTATGCTAGCAGTTATAGGTAGCTATATACTCTGTTACACTAGCAGTTATAGGTAGCTATATACTCTGTTATACTAGCAGTTATAGTTAGGTATATATTCTGTTATACTAGCCTGTATAGGTAGGTATATACTGTTATACTACCAGTTATAGGTAGGTATAGACTATGTTACACTAGCAGTCATAGTTAGTTATAGATTATGTTATACTAGCAGTTATAGGTAGGTATTGACTCTGTTATACTAGCATATATAGGTAGCTATAAACTCTGTTACACTAGCAGTTATAGGTAGCTATATACTCTGTTGTACTAGCAGATATAGGTAGGTATATACTCTGTTATACTAGCAGTTATAGGTAGGCATAAACTTTGTTATACTAGCGGTTAGAGGTAAGTATATACTATGTTATACTAGCAGTTATAGGTAGGTATAGACTATGTTATACTAGCAGTTATAGGTAGGTATAGACAGACTATGTTATGCTAGCGGTTAGAGGTAGGTATATACTCTGTTATACTAACAGTTATATATACGTATATACTATGTTATACTAGTGGTGGTTATAGGAAGGTATATACTATGCTATGCTATACTAGCAGTTATAGGTAGGTAAAGACAATGTTATATTAGCAGTTATAGGTATGTATAAACTATGTTATACTAGCAGTTATAGATAGGTATATACTATGTTATACTAGCAGTTATAGGTAGATATAGACTCTGTTATACTAGCAAATATAGGTAGGTATATATTATGTTAGAATAGAGGTTATAGCTAGGTATAGACTATGTTATTCTAGCGGTTATAGGTAGGTATAGATTATGTTATACTAGCAGTAATAGGTAGGTATAAATTATGTTATACTAGCAGTTATAGGTAGGCATAGACTATGTTATACTAGTAGTTATAGGTAGGTATATACTATGTTATACTAGCAGTAATAGGTAGGTATTGACTATGTTAAACTAGCAGTTATAGGTATGTATGTATTATGTTATACTAGCAGTTATAGGTAGGTATAGACTATGTTATATCAGTAGTTATGTGCAGATATAGACTATATTATACTAGCAGTTATAGGTAGGTATATAATTTGTTATACTAGCAGTTATAGGTAGTTATATACTCAGCTATACTAGCAATTATAGGTAGGTATATACTCTGTTATACTAGCAGTTATAGGTAGGTATAGAGTATGTTATACTAGCAGTTATAGGTAGGTATATACCTTGTTATACCAGCAGATATAGGTAGGTATATACTATGTTATACTAGCGGTTATAGGTAGGTACAGAGTATGTTATACTAGCAGTAATAGGTAGGTATAGACTATGTTATACTAGCGGTTATAGGTAGGTACAGAGTATGTTATACTAGCAGTAATAGGTAGGTATAGATTATATTATACTAGCAGTTATGGGTAGGTATATACTATGTTATACTAGCAGTAATAGGTAGGTATAGACTCTGCTATACTAGTAGTTATAGGCAGGTATATATTACGTTATGCTAGCAGTTATAGGTAGGTATATACTCTGTTATACTAGCAGTTATAGGTAGGTATAGAATATGTTATACTAGCAGTAATAGATTAGTATAGATTCTGTCATATTAACAGTTATAGGTAGGTATATACTCTGTTATACTAGCAGTTATAGGTAGGTATAGACAATGTTATAATAGCGGTTTTAGGTAGGTATAGACTATGTTATACTAGCAGTTATAGGTAGATATATACTATGTTATACTATCAGTTATAGGTAGGTATAGAGTATGTTATACTAGCAGTAATAAGTAGGTATATACGCTGTCATACTAGCAGTTATAGGTAGGTATATACTCTGTTATACTAGCAGTTGTAGGTAGGTATAGAGTATGTTATACTAGCAGTTTTAAGTAGTTATATACTCTGTCATACTAGCAGATATAGGTAGCTATATAGTCTGTTACACTAGCAGCTATTGGTAGGTATAGACTAAGTTATACCAGCGGTTAGATGTATGTATATACTCTGTTGTACTAGCAGTTATAGGTAGGTATATACTCTGTTATACTAGCAGTAATAGGTAGGTATATACTCTGTTATACTAGCAGTTATAGGTAGGTATAGAATATGTTATAATAGAAGTTATAGGTAGGTACAGATTATGTTATACTAGCAGTTATAGGTAGGTATATACTCTGTTACACTGACAGTATTAGGTAGGTATATACTATGTTATACTAGGAGTTGTAGGTAGGTACATATTATGTTACACTATCAGTTATAGCTAGGTATATACTATGTTATACTAGAATTATAGGTAGGTATAGATTATGTTATACTAGCAGTTATAGGTAGTTATATACTCTGTTACACTGACAGTAATAGGTAGGTATATACTCTGTTGTACTAGAAGTTATAGGTAGGTATATACTCTGTTATCCTACCAGTTATTAGTAGGTATAGAGTATGTTATACTAGCAGTTATAAGTAGGTATATACGCTGTCATACTAGCAGTTATAGGTAGGTATATACTCTGTTATACTAGCAGTTATAGGTAGGTATAGAGTATGTTATACTGGCAGTTATAGGTAGTTATATACTCTGTCATACTAGCAGTTATAGGTAGGTATATACTCTGTTATAAAAGCTGTTAAAGGTAGGTATAGACTTTGTTATACTAGCAGTTATAGGTAGGTATAGACTATGTTACTCTAGCAGTTATAGGTAGCTATATACTCTGTTATACTAGCAGTTATATGTAGATATATACTATGTTATACTAGCTGTTATAGGTAGGCATAGACTCTGTTATACTAGCAGATATAGGTAGCTATATACCCTGTTACACTAGCAGTTATAGGTAGCTATTGACTCCGTTATACTAGCAGATACAGGTAGCTATATACTCTGTTATACTAGCAGTTATAGATATGTATAGACTTTGTCATACTAGCAGTTATAGGTAGGTATAGACTATGTTATACTAGCAGTTATTTGAAGGTATCGACTGTTATACTAGCAGTTGTAGGTAGGTATATACTCTGATATACTAGCAGTTATATGTAGGTATATACTATGTTATACTATCTGTTATAGGTAGGTATAGACGTTGCTATACTAGCAGATATAGGTAGCTATATACTCTGTTACACTAGCAGTTATAGGTAGGTATAGACTATTTAATACCAGCGGTTAGATGTATGTATATACTCTGTTGTACTAGCAGTTATAGGTAGGTATATACTCTGTTATACTAGCTGTTATAGGTAAGAATAGACTTTGTTGTACTAGCAGTTATAGGTAGGTATATACTCTGTTATACTAGCAGTTATAGGTAGGTATAGAATATGTTATACTAGCAGTTATAGGTAGGTATGGACAATGTTATACTAGTAGTTATATGTATATATAGACTATATTATGCTAGCAGTTATAGGTAGGTATATACTCTGTTTTACTAGCAGTTATAGATAGTTATATACTCTGCTATATTAGCAGTTATAGGTAGGTATAGAGTATGTTATACTAGCAGTTATAGGTAGATATAGACTCTGTTATACTAGCAAATATAGGTAGGTATATACTATGTTATAATAGCGGTTATAGGTAGGTATAGAGTATGCTCTACTAGCAGTAATAGGTAGGTAAATATTATGTTATACTAGCAGTTATAGGTAGGCATAGACTATGTTATACTAGTAGTTATAGGTAGATATAGACTATGTTATACTAGCAGTAATAGGTAGGTATTGACTTTGTTAAACTAGCAATTATAGTTAGGTATATACTCTGCTATACTAGTAGTTATAAGTAGGTATATATTTTGTTATACTAGCAGTTATAGGTAGGTATATATTATGTTATACTAGCAGTTATAGGTAGGTATAGAATGTGTTATACTAGCAGTTATAGTTAGTTATATACTCTGCTATACTAGCAGTTATAGGTAGGTATAGAATATGTTATACTAGCAGTTATAGGTAGGTATGGACAATGTTATACTAGTAGTTATATGTAGATATAGACTATATTATACTAGCAGTTATAGGTAGGTATATACTCTGTTTTACTAGCAGTTATAGATAGTTATATACTCTGCTATACTAGAAGTTATAGGTAGGTATATACTCTGTTATACTATCATTTATTGGTAGGTATATACTCTGCTATACTACTAGTTATAGGTAGTTATATATTATGTTAAACTAGCAGTTATAGGTAGGTATAGACTATGTTATTCTAGTAGTTATATGTCGATATAGACTACATTATACTAGCAGTTATAGGTAGGTATAGACTCTCTTATACTAGCTGTTATAGGTAGTTATATACTCTGCTATATTAGCAGTTATAGGTAGGTATAGAGTATGTTATACTAGCAGTTATTGGTAGATATAGACTCTGTTATACTAGCAAATATAGGTAGGTATATACTATGTTATAATAGCGGTTATAGGTAGGTATAGAGTATGCTCTACTAGCAGTAATAGGAAGGTAAATAGTATGTTATACTAGCAGTTATAGGTAGGTATATATTATGTTATACTAGCAGTTATAGGTAGGTATAGAATTTGTTATACTAGCAGTTATAGTTAGTTATATACTCTGCTATACTAGCAGTTATAGGTGGGTATATACTCTGTTATACTAGCAGTTATAGGTAGGTATGGACAATGTTATACTAGTAGTTATATGTAGATATAGACTATATTATACTAGCAGTTATAGGTAGGTATATAATTTGTTATACTAGCAGTTATAGTTAGGTACATACTCTGCTATACTAGCAATTATAGGTGGGTATATACTCTGTTATACTAGCAGTTATAGGTAGGTATAAAGTATGTTATACTAGCAGTTATAGGTAGGTATAGACTTTGTTATACCAGCATATTTAGGTAGGTATATACTATGTTATACTAGCAGTTATAGATAGGTATAGACTATGTTATACTAGCAGTTATAGGTAGGTACAGATTATGTTATACTAGCAGTAATAGGTAGGAATAGATTATGTTATACTAGCAGTTATAGGTAGGTATAGACTATGTTATACTAGTAATTATAGGTAGATATAGACTATGTTATACTAGCAGTTATAGGTAGGTATATACTCTGCTATACTAGTTGTTATAGGTAGGTATATATTATTTTATACTGGCAGATATAGGTAGATATATACTCTGTTAAACTAGCAGCTATAGGTAGGTATAGAATATGTTATACTAGCAGTAATAGGTTAGTATAGATTCTGTCATATTAACAGTTATAGGTAGGTATATACTCTGTTATACTGGCAGTTATAGGTAGGTATAGACAATGTTATAATAGCGGTTATATATACGTATAGACTATGTTATACTAGCAATACTAGGTAGATATGGACTATGTTATACTAGCAGTTATAGGTAGTTATATAATATGTTATACTAGCAGGTATAGGTAGGTATAGAGTATGTTATACTAGCAGTTATAAGTAGGTATATACTCTGTTATACTAGCAGTTATAGGTAGGTATAGAGTATGTTATACTAGCAGTTATAAGTAGTTATAGACTATATTATACTAGCTGTTATAGGTAGGTATAGACTCTGTTATACTAGCAGATATAGGTAGGTATAGACTATGTTATACTAGAAGTTATAAGTAGGTGCAGATTATGTTATACTAGCAGTTATAGCTAGGTATATATTATGTTATACTAGAAGTTACAGGTAGGTATAGATTATGTTATATTAGCAGTTATAGGTAGGTATATACTCTGTTACACTAACAGTAATAGGTAGGTATATACTATGTTATACTAGGAGTTATTTATTAGGTATATACTCTGTTGTACTAGCAGTTTTAGGTAGGTATATCCTCTGTTATACTAGCAGTTATAGGTAGGTATAGAATATGTTATACTAGCAGTTATAAGTAGTTATATACTCTATCTTACTAGCAGTTATAGGTAGGTATATACTCTGTTATACAAGCTGTGATAGGTAGATATAGACTATGTTTTACCAGCAGATATAGGTAGGTATATACTATGTTATACTAACAGTAATAGGTAGGTACAGAGTCTGATATACTAGCAGTAATAGGTAGGTATATATTATTTTATACTGGCAGTTATAGGTAGGTATATACTCTGTTAAACTAGCAGCTATAGGTAGGTATAGAATATGTTATACTAGCAGTAATAGGTTGGTATAGATTATGTCATATTAATAGTTATAGGTAGGTATATACACTGTTATACTATCAGTTATTGGTAGGTATAGACAATGTTATAATAGCGGTAATAGGTACGTATAGACTATGTTATACTAGCAATACTAGGTAGATATTGACTATGTTATACTAGCAGTTTTAGGTATGTATATACTATGTTATACTAGCAGACATAGGTAGGTATAGAGTATGTTATACTAGCAGATATAAGTAGGTATATACGCTGTCATACTAGCAGTTATAGGTAGGTATATACTCTGTTATACTAGCAGTTATAGGTAGATATAGAGTATGTTATACTAGCGGTTATAATAGTTATATACTCTGTCATACTAGCAGTTATAGGTAGGTATATACTCTGTTATACAAGCTGTTATAGGTAGGTATAGAGAATGTTATACTAGCAGTAATAGTTAGGTATAGACTATATTATACTAGCTGTTATAGGTAAGTATAGACTATGTTATACTAGTAGTTATGTGTAGATATAGACTATATTATACTAGCAGTTATAGGTAGTTATATACTCTGCTATACTAGCAGTTATAGGTAGGTATATACTCTGTTTTACTAGCAGTTATAGGTAGGTATATAGTATGTTATACTAGCAGTTATAGGTAGGTATAGACTTTGTTATACCAGCAGATATATGTAGGTATATACTATGTTATAATAGCAGTTATAGATAGGTTTAGACTATGTTATACTAGCAGTTTTAGGTAGGTACAGAGTCTGTTATACTAGCAGTAATAGGTATGTATAGATTATGTTATACTAGCAGTCATAGGTTGGTATAGACTATGATATTCTAGTAGTTTTAGGTAGATATATACTATGTTATACTAGCAGTAATAGGTAGGTATAGACTATGTTATACTAGCAGTTATAGGTAGGTATATACTCTGCTATACTAGTAGTTATAGGTAGGTATATATTATGTTATACTAGCAGTTATAGGTAGGTATATATTATGTTATACTAGCAGTTATAGGTAGGTATAGACTATGTTATACTAGTAGTTATGTGTAGATATAGACTGTATTATACTAGCAGTTATAGGTAGGTATTGACTATGTTAAACTGGCAGTTATAGGTAGGTATATACTCTGTTACACTAATAGTAATAGGTTAGTATAGATTATGTCATATTAACATTTTAGGTAGGTAAATACTATGTTATACTAGCAGTTATAGGTAGGTATAGACAATGTTATAATAGCGGTTATAGGTAGGTATAGACTATGTTATATTAGCAATAATAGCTAGATATGGACTATGTTATACTAGCAATTATAGGTAGGTATACAGTATGTTATACTAGCAGTTATAAGTAGTTATATACTCTGTCATACTAGCAGTTATAGGTAGGTATATACTCTGTTATACAAGCTGTTATAGGTAGGTATAGAGTATGTTATACTAGCAGTAATAGGTAGGTATAGACTCTGTTATAATAGCGGTTAAAGGTTGATATTGAGTCTGTTATACTCGCAGATATAAGTAGCTATATACTCTGTTATACTAGCAGTTATATGTAGGTATAGACTATGTTATACTAGCTGTTATAGGTAGGAATAGACTCTGTTATAATAGCGGTTATAGGTAGGTATTGAGTCTGTTATACTAGCAGATATAGGTAGCTATATACTCTGTTATACTAGCGCCTATAGGTATGTATTGACTCTGTTATACTAGCAGATATAGGTAGCTATATACTATGTTACACTAGCAGTTATAGGTAAGTATAGACTATGTTATACTAGTAGCTATGTGTAGATATAGACTATATTATACTAGCAGTTATAGGTAGTTATATACTCTGCTATACTAGCAGTTATAGGTAGGTATATACTCTGTTTTACTAGCAGTTATAGGTAGGTATATAGTATGTTATACTAGCAGTTATAGGTAGGTATAGACTTTGTTATACCAGCAGATATATGTAGGTATATACTATGTTATAATAGCAGTTATAGATAGGTTTAGACTATGTTATACTAGCAGTTTTAGGTAGGTACAGAGTCTGTTATACTAGCAGTAATAGGTATGTATAGATTATGTTATACTAGCAGTCATAGGTTGGTATAGACTATGATATTTAGTAGTTTTAGGTAGGATATATACTATGTTATACTAGCAGTTATTGGTAGGTTTATACTATGTTATACTAGCAGTTATATGTAGGTATATAATGTTATGCTAGTAGTTATAGGTAGGTATATATTATGTTATACTAGCAGTTATAGGTAGGTATATATTATGTTATACTAGCAGTTATAGGTAGGTATAGACTATGTTATACTAGTAGTTATGTGTAGATATAGACTGTATTATACTAGCAGTTATAGGTAGGTATTGACTATGTTAAACTGGCAGTTATAGGTAGGTATATACTCTGTTACACTAATAGTAATAGGTTAGTATAGATTATGTCATATTAACATTTTAGGTAGGTATATACTATGTTATACTAGCAGTTATAGGTAGGTATAGACAACGTTATAATAGCGGTTATAGGTAGGTATAGACTATGTTATATTAGCAATAGTAGGTAGATATGGACTATGTTATACTAGCAATTATAAGTAGGTATACAGTATGTTATACTAGCAGTTATAAGTAGTTATATACTCTGTCATACTAGCAGTTATAGGTAGGTATATACTCTGTTATACAAGCTGTTATAGGTAGGTATAGAGTATGTTATACTAGCAGTAATAGGTAGGTATAGACTCTGTTATAATAGCGGTTAAGGTTGATATTGAGTCTGTTATACTCGCAGATATAAGTAGCTATATACTCTGTTATACTAGCAGTTATATGTAGGTATATACTATGTTATACTAGCTGTTATAGGTAGGAATAGACTCTGTTATAATAGCGGTTATAGGTAGGTATTGAGTCTGTTATACTAGCAGATATAGGTAGCTATATACTCTGTTTATACTAGCGCTATAGGTAGGTATTGACTATGTTTAAACCAGCGGTTAGATGTATGTATATACTCTGTTGTACTAGCAGTTATAGGTAGGTATATACTCTGTTATACTAGCAGTTATATGTAGGTATAGAGTATGTTAATACTAGCAGTTATTAGTAGGTTTATACTCTGTCATACTAGCAGATATATGTAGGAATATAATGTTAAGCTAGCAGTTATAGGTAGGTATAGATTATGTTATACAAGCAGTTATAGGTAGGTATAGACTATGTTATAATAGCGGTTATATGTAGGTATATACTCTGTTATACTAACAGTTATTAGTAGGTATAGACTATGTTATACTAGCAGTTATATGTAGGTACAGATTATGTTATACTAGCAGTTATAGCTAGGTATATACTCTGTTATACTAACAGTAATATGTAGGTATATACTATGTTATACTAGGAGTTATAGGTAGGTATATACTCTGTTGTACTAGCAGTTATAGGTAGGTATAGAGTATGTTATACAAGCAGTTATAAGTAGTTATATACTCTGTCATACTAGCAGTTATTGGTATGTATATACTCTGTTATACAAGCTATTATAGGTAGGTATAGACTATGTTATACTAGCAGTTATAGGTAGGTATAGACTCTGTTACACTAGCAGTTATAGGTAGCTATATACTCTGTTATACTAGCAGTTATATGTAGGTATAGACTATGTTATACTAGCTTTTATAGGTAGGTATAGACTCTGTTATACTAGCAGATATAGGTAGCTATATACTATGTTACACTAACAGTTATAGGTAGGTATAGACTATGTTATACTAGCGGTTAGATGTATGTATATACTCTGTTGTACTAGCAGTAATAGGAAGTTATAGACTATGTTATACTAGCGGTTATAGGTAGGTATTGACTCCGTTATACTAGCAGATATAGGTAGCTATATACTCTGTTATACTAGCAGTTATAGATATGTATAGACTATGTCATACTAGCAGTTATAGGTAGGTATAGTCTATGTTATACTAGCAATTATAAGTAGGTATATACGCTGTCATACTAGCAGTTATAGGCAGGTATATATTCTTTTATACTAGCAGTTATAGGTAGGCATATAGTCTTTTATACTAGCAGTAATAGGTAGGTATTGACTATGTTATACTAGCAGATATATGTAGGTATAGACTCTGTTATGCTAGCAGTTATAGGTATATATATACTCTGTTATACTAGCAGTTATATGTAGGTATAGACTATGTTATACTAGCTGTTATAGGTAAGTATAGACTATGTAATACTAGCGGTTAGAGGTAAGTATATACTCTGTTGTACTAGCAGTTATAGGTAGGTATATACTCTGTTATACTAGCAGTTATAGGTAGGTATATACTCTGTTATACTAGCAGTTATAGGTAGGTATAGAGTAAGTTATACTAGCAGTTATAAGTAGTTATATACTCTGACATACTAGCAGTTATATGTAGGTATAGACTATGTTATAATAGCGGTCATATGTAGGTATAGACTATGTTATACTAGCAATAATAGGAAGATATGGACTATGTTATACTAGCAGTTATAGGTAGGCATATACTATGTCATACTAGTAGTTATAGGTAGGTATATACTCTGTTGTATTAGCAGTTATAGGTAGGTATAGAGTATGTTATACTAGCAGTTATAAGTAGTTATATACTCTGTCATACTAGCAGTTATTGGTATGTATATACTCTGTTATACAAGCTATTATAGGTAGGTATGGACTATGTTTTACTAGCAGTTATAGGTAGGTATAGACTCTGTTACACTAGCAGTTATAGGTAGCTATATACTCTGTTATACTAGCAGTTATATGTAGGTATAGACTATGTTATACTAGCTTTTATAGGTAGGTATAGACTCTGTTATACTAGCAGATATAGGTAGCTATATACTATGTTACACTAACAGTTATAGGTAGGTATAGACTATGTTATACTAGCGGTTAGATGTATGTATATACTCTGTTGTACTAGCAGTAATAGGAAGCTATAGACTATGTTATACTAGCGGTTATAGGTAGGTATTGACTCCGTTATACTAGCAGATATAGGTAGCTATATACTCTGTTATACTAGCAGTTATAGATATGTATAGACTATGTCATACTAGCAGTTATAGGTAGGTATAGTCTATGTTATACTAGCAATTATAAGTAGGTATATACGCTGTCATACTAGCGGTTATAGGCAGGTATATATTCTTTTATACTAGCAGTTATAGGTAGGCATATAGTCTTTTATACTAGCAGTAATAGGTAGGTATTGACTATGTTATACTAGCAGATATATGTAGGTATAGACTCTGTTATGCTAGCAGTTATAGGTATATATATACTCTGTTATACTAGCAGTTATATGTATGTATAGACTATGTTATACTAGCTGTTATAGGTAAGTATAGACTCTGTAATACTAGCGGTTAGAGGTAAGTATATACTCTGTTGTACTAGCAGTTATAGGTAGGTATATACTCTGTTATACTAGCAGTTATAGGTAGGTATATACTCTGTTATACTAGCAGTTATAGGTAGGTATAGACTTTGTTATACCAGCAGATATATGTAGGTATATACTATGTTATAATAGCAGTTATAGATAGGTTTAGACTATGTTATACTAGCAGTTTTAGGTAGGTACAGAGTCTGTTATACTAGCAGTAATAGGTATGTATAGATTATGTTATACTAGCAGTCATAGGTTGGTATAGACTATGATATTCTAGTAGTTTTAGGTAGATATATACTATGTTATACTAGCAGTAATAGGTAGGTATAGACTATGTTATACTAGCAGTTATAGGTAGGTATATACTCTGCTATACTAGTAGTTATAGGTAGGTATATATTATGTTATACTAGCAGTTATAGGTAGGTATATATTATGTTATACTAGCAGTTATAGGTAGGTATAGACTATGTTATACTAGTAGTTATGTGTAGATATAGTCTGTATTATACTAGCAGTTATAGGTAGGTATTGACTATGTTAAACTGGCAGTTATAGGTAGGTATATACTCTGTTACACTAATAGTAATAGGTTAGTATAGATTATGTCATATTAACATTTTAGGTAGGTATATACTATGTTATACTAGCAGATATAGGTAGGTATAGACAATGTTATAATAGCGGTTATAGGTAGGTATAGACTATGTTATATTAGCAATAATAGGTAGATATGGACTATGTTATACTAGCAATTATAAGTAGGTATACAGTATGTTATACTAGCAGTTATAAGTAGTTATATACTCTTTCATACTAGCAGTTATAGGTAGGTATATACTCTGTTATACAAGCTGTTATAGGTAGGTATAGAGTATGTTATACTAGCAGTAATAGGTAGGTATAGACTCTGTTATAATAGCGGTTAAAGGTTGATATTGAGTCTGTTATACTCGCAGATATAAGTAGCTATATACTCTGTTATACTAGCAGTTATATGTAGGTATAGACTATGTTATACTAGCTGTTATAGGTAGGAATAGACTCTGTTATAATAGCGGTTATAGGTAGGTATTGAGTCTGTTATACTAGCAGATATAGGTAGCTATATACTCTGTTATACTAGCGCCTATAGGTAGGTATTGACTCTGTTATACTAGCAGATATAGGTAGCTATATACTATGTTACACTAGCAGTTATAGGTATGTATAGACTATGTTAAACCAGCGGTTAGATGTATGTATATACTCTGTTGTACTAGCAGTTATAGGTAGGTATATACTCTGTTATACTAGCAGTTATATGTAGGTATAGAGTATGTTATACTAGCAGTTATTAGTAGGTTTATACTCTGTCATACTAGCAGATATATGTAGGAATATAATGTTAAGCTAGCAGTTATAGGTAGGTATAGATTATGTTATACAAGCAGTTATAGGTAGGTATAGACTATGTTATAATAGCGGTTATATGTAGGTATATTCTATGTTATACTAGCAGTTATAGGTAGATATAGACTATGTTATACTAGCGGTTATAGATAGGTATATACTCTGTTATACTAACAGTTATTGGTAGGTATAGACTATGTTATACTAGCAGTTATATGTAGGTACAGATTATGTTATACTAGCAGTTATAGCTAGGTATATACTCTGTTATACTAACAGTAATATGTAGGTATATACTATGTTATACTAGGAGTTATAGGTAGGTATATACTCTGTTGTACTAGCAGTTATAGGTAGGTATAGAGTATGTTATACTAGCAGTTATAAGTAGTTATATACTCTGTCATACTAGCAGTTATTGGTATGTATATACTCTGTTATACAAGCTATTATAGGTAGGTATAGACTATGATATACTAGCAGTTATAGGTAGGTATAGACTCTGTTACACTAGCAGTTATAGGTAGCTATATACTCTGTTATACTAGCAGTTATATGTAGGTATAGACTATGTTATACTAGCTTTTATAGGTAGGTATAGACTCTGTTATACTAGCAGATATAGGTAGCTATATACTATGTTACACTAACAGTTATAGGTAGGTATAGACTATGTTATACTAGCGGTTAGATGTATGTATATACTCTGTTGTACTAGCAGTAATAGGAAGTTATAGACTATGTTATACTAGCGGTTATGGGTAGGTATTGACTCCGTTATACTAGCAGATATAGGTAGCTATATACTCTGTTATACTAGCAGTTATAGATATGTATAGACTATGTCATACTAGCAGTTATAGGTAGGTATAATCTATGTTATACTAGCAATTATAAGTAGGTATATACGCTGTCATACTAGCAGTTATAGGCAGGTATATATTCTTTTATATTAGCAGTTATAGGTAGGCATATAGTCTTTTATACTAGCAGTAATAGGTAGGTATTGACTATGTTATACTAGCAGATATATGTAGGTATAGACTCTGTTATGCTAGCAGTTATAGGTATATATATACTCTGTTATACTAGCAGTTATATGTAGGTATAGACTATGTTATACTAGCTGTTATAGGTAAGTATAGACTCTGTAATACTAGCGGTTAGAGGTAAGTATATACTCTGTTGTACTAGCAGTTATAGGTAGGTATATACTCTGTTATACTATCAGTTATAGGTAGGTATATACTCTGTTATACTAGCAGTTATAGGTAGGTATAGAGTAAGTTATACTAGCAGTTATAAGTAGTTATATACTCTGACATACTAGCAGTTATAGGTAGGTATAGACTATGTTATAATAGCGGTCATATGTAGGTATAGACTATGTTATACTAGCAATAATAGGAAGATATGGACTATGTTATACTAGCAGTTATAGGTAGGCATATACTATGTCATACTAGTAGTTATAGGTAGGTATACATTATGTTATACTAGCAGTTATAGGTAGGTATAGACTAAGTTATAATAGCGGTTATAGGTAGGTATATTCTATGTTATACTAGCGTTATAGGTAGATATAGACTATGTTATACTAGCGGTTATAGGTAGGTATATACTCTGTTATACTAGTAGTTATAGGTAGGTATATATTCTGTTATACTAGCAGTTATAGGTATGTATAGACTATGTTATACTAGCAGTTATATGTAGTTACAGATTATGTTGTACTAGCAGTTATAGCTAGGTATATACTATGTTATACTAGAAGTTATAGGTAAGTATAGATTATTTTATACAAGCAGTTATAGGTAGGTATATACTCTGTTACACTAACAGTAATAGGTAGGTATATACTATGTTATACTAGGAGTTATATGTAGGTATATACTCTGTTGTACTAGCAGTTATAGGTAGGTATATACTCTGTTATACCAGCAGTTATAGGTAGGTATATACTCTGTTATACTACCAGTTATATGTAGGTATAGAGTATGTTATACTAGTAGTTATAAGTAGGTATATACGCTGTCATACTAGCAGTTATAGGTAGGTATATACTCTGTTATACTAGCAGTTATAGGTAGGTATAGAGTATGTTATGCTAGCAGTTATAAGTAGTTATATACGCTGTCATACCAGCAGTTATATGTAGGTATAAACTATGTTATACTAGCTGTTATAGGTAGGTATATACTTTGTTATACCAGCAGATATAGGTAGGTATATACTATGTTATACTAGCAGCTATAGATAGGTATAGACTATGTTATACTAGCAGTTATAGGTAGGTATAGACTATGTTATACTAGCGGTTATAGGTAGGTACAGAGTCTGTTATACTAGCAGTAGTAGGTAGGTATAGATTATGTTATACTAGCAGTTATAGGTAGGTATAGTCTATGTTATACTAGTAGTTATAGGTAGATATAGACTATGTTATACTAGCAGTAATAGGTAGGTATAGACTATGTTATACTAGTAGTTATAGGTAGTTATATACTCTGCTATACTAGTAGGTATAGGTAGGTATATATTATGTTATACTAGCAGTTATAGGTAGGTATATACTCTGTAATACTAGCAGCTATAGGTAGGTATAGAATATGTTATACTAGCAGTAATAGGCTAGTATAGATTCTGTCATACCAACAGTTATAGGTAGGTATATACTCTGCTATACTACTAGTTATAGGCAGTTATATATTATGTTGAACTAGCAGTTATAGGTAGGTATAGACTATGTTATACTAGTAGTTATATGTAGATATAGACTACATTATACTAGCAGTTATAGGTAGGTATATATTATGTTATGCTAGCAGTAATAGGTAGGTATAGACTATGTTATACTAGCAGTTATAGGTAGGTATATACTCTGCTATACTAGTAGTTATAGGTAGGTATATATTGTGTTATGCAAGCAGATATAAGTAGGTATATACTCTGTCATACTAGCAGTTATAGGTAGCTATATACTCTGTTATACTAGCAGTTATAGATATGTATAGATTATGTCATACTGGCAGTTATATGTAGGTATAGACTATGTTATACTAGCGGATAGAGGTAAGTATATACTCTGTTGTACTAGCAGTTATAGGTAGGTATATACTCTATTATACCAGCAGTTATAGGTAGGTATATACTCTGTTATACTAGCAGTTATAGGTAGGTATAGAGTATGTTATACTAGCAGGTATAAGTAGTTATATACTCTGACATACTAGCAGTTATAGGTAGGTATAGACTATGTTATAATAGCGGTTATATGTAGGTATCGACTATGTTATACTAGCAATAATAGGAAGATATGGACTATGTCATACTAGCAGTTATAGGTAGGTATATACTATGTCATACTAGTAGTTATAGGTAGGTATAAATTATGTTATACTAGCAGTTATAAATAGGTATATACGCTGTCATACTAGCAGTTATAGGCAAGTATATATTCTTTTATACTAGCAGTTATAGGTAGGTATAGAGTATGTTATACTAGCAGTTATAAGTAGTTATATACTCTGTCATACTAGCAGTTATAGGTAGGTATATTCTCTGTTATACAAGCTGTTATTGGTAGGTATAGAGTATGTTATACTAGCAGTAATAGGTAGGTATAGACTCTGTTATAATAGCGATTATAGGTAGGTATTGAGTCTGTTATACTAGCAGATATGGGTAGCTATATACTCTGTTATACTAGCAGTTATATGTAGTTATAGACTATGCTATACTAGCTGTTATAGGTAGGTATAGACTCTGTTATAATAGCGTTTATAGGTAGGTATTGAGTCTGTTATACTAGCAGATATAGGTAGCTATATACTCTGTTATACTAGCGGCTATAGGTAGGTATTAACTATGTTATACTAGCAGATATAGGTAGCTATATACTCTGTTACACTAGCAGTTATAAGTATGTATAGACTATGTTATACCAGCGGTTAGATGTATGTATATAATCTGTTGTACTGGCAGTTATAGGTAGGTATATACTCTGTTATACTAGCAGTTATATGTAGTTATAGAGTATGTTATACTAGCAGTTATATGTAGGTATATACTCTGTCATACTAGCAGATATAGGTAGGAATATAATGTTATACTAGAAGTTATAGGTAGGTATAGACTATGTTATACTAATAGTTATAGGTAGGTATAGACTAAGTTATAATAGCGGTTATAGGTAGGTATATTCTATGTTATACTAGCAGTTATAGGTATATATAGACTATGTTATACTAGCGGTTATAGGTAGGAATATAATGTTATACTAGAAGTTATAGGTAGGTATAGACTATGTTATACTAGCAGTTATTGGTAGGTATAGAGTAAGTTATAATAGCGGTTATATGTAGGTATAGACTATGTTATACTAGCAATAATAGGAAGATATGGACTATGTTATACTAGCAGTTATAGGTAGGTATAAATTATGTTATACTAGCAGTTATAAGTAGGTATATACGCAGTCATACTAGCAGTTATAGGCAGGTATATATTCTTTTATACTAGCAGTTATAGCTAGGTATAGAGTATGTTATACTAGCAGTTATAAGTAGTTATATACTCTGTCATACTAGCAGTTATAGGTAGGTATATACTCTGTTATAAAAGCTGTTATAGGTAGGTATAGAGTATGTTATAATAGCGGTTGTAGGTAGATATAGACTATGTTATACTAGCAATAATATGTAGATATGGACTGTGTTATACTAGCATTTATAGGTAGGTATAGAGTATGTTATACTAGCAGTTATAAGTAGATATATACTCTGTTATATTAGCAGTTATAGGTAGGTATAAACCATGTTATACTAGCAGTTATATGTAGGTACAGATTATGTTATACTAGCAGTTATAGCTAGGTATATACTATGTTATACTAGAAGTTATAGGTAGGTATAGATTATGTTATACTAGCAGTTATAGGTAGGTATATACTCTGTTACACTAACAGTAATAGGTAGGTATATACTATGTTATACTAGCAGCTATAGGTAGGTATAGACTATGTTATACTAGCAGTTATAGGTAGGTATAGACTATGTTATACTAGCGGTTATAGGTAGGTATATACTCTGTTATACTAGCAGTTATAGGTAGGTATATACTCTGTTATACTAGCAGTTATAAGTAGGTATAGACTATGTTATACTAGCAGTTATATGTAGGTACAGATTATGTTATACTAGCAGTTATAGCTAGGTATATACTATGTTATACTAGAGGTTATAGGTAGGTATAGATTATGTTATACTAGCAGTTATAGATAGGTATATACTCTGATGTACTAGCAGTTATAGGTAGGTATATACTCTGTTATACTAGCAGTTATAGGTAGGTATATACTCTATTATACTAGCAGTTATAGGTAGGTATAGACTATGTTATACTAGCAGTTATAGGTAGGTATAGACTATGTTATAATATCGGTTATAGGTATGTATATTCTATGTTATACTAGCAGTTATAGGTACGTATATACTCTGTTATACTAGCAGTTATAGTTAGGTATATACTCTGTTATACTAGAAGTTATAGGTAGGTATAGACTATGTTATACTAGCGGCTATAAGTAGGTATTGACTCTGTTATACTAGCAGATATAGGTAGCTATATACTCTGTTACACTAGCAGTTATAGGTATGCATAGACTATGTTATACCAGCGGTTAGATGTATGTATATACTCTGTTGTACTAGCAGATATAGGTAGGAATATAATGTTATACTAGCAGTTATAGGTAGGTATAGACTATGTTATACTAGCGGTTATAGGTAGGTATATACTCTGTTATACTAGCAGTTATAGGTAGATATATACTCTGTTATACTAGCAGATATAGGTAGGTATAGACTATGTTATACTAGCAGTTATATGTAGGTACAAATTATGTTATACTAGCAGTTATAGCTAGGTATATACTATGTTATACTAGAAGTTATAGGTAGGTATAGATTATGTTATACTAGCGGCTATAGGTAGGTATTGACTCTGTTATACTAGCAGATATAGGTAGCTATATACTCTGTTACACTAGCAGTTATAGGTATGTATAGACTATGTTATACCAGCGGTTAGATGTATGGATATACTCTGTTGTACTAGCAGATATAGGTAGGAATATAATGTTATACTAGCAGTTATAGGTAGGTATAGACTATGTTATACTAGCGGTTATAGGTAGGTATATACTCTGTTATACTAGCAGTTATAGGTAGGTAAATACTCTGTTATACTAGCAAATATAGGTAGGTATAGACTATGTTATACTAGCAGTTATATGTAGGTACAGATTATGTTATACTAGCAGTTATAGCTAGGTATATACTATGTTATACTAGAAGTTATAGGTAGGTATAGATTATGTTATACTAGCAGTTATAGATAGGTATATACTCTGTTACACTAACAGTAATAGGTAGGTATATACTTTGTTATACTAGGAGCTATAGGTAGGTATATACTCTGATGTACTAGCAGTTATAGGTAGGTATATACTCTGTTATACTAGCAGTTATAGGTATGTATATATTCTGTTATACTAGCAGTTATAGGTATGTATAGACTATGTTATACTAGCGGTTATAGGTAGGTATATACTCTGTTATACTAGCAGTTATACATAGGTATACACTCTGTCATACTAGCAGATATAGGTAGGTATAGACTATGTTATACTAGCAGTTATATGTATGTACAGATTATGTTATACTAGCAGTTATAGCTAGGTATATACTATGTTATACTAGAAGTTACAGGTAGGTATAGATTATGTTATACTAGCAGTTATAGGTAGGTATATACTCTGTTACACTAGCAGTTATAGGTATGTATAGACTATGTTATACCAGCGGTTAGATGTATGTATATACTATGTTGTACTAGCACATATAGGTAGGAATATAATGTTATACTAGCAGTTATAGGTAGGTATAGACTATGTTATAATAGCGTTATAGGTAGGTATATTCTATGTTATACTAGCAGTTATAGGTAGATATAGACTATGTTATTCTAGCGGTTATAGGTAGGTATATACTCTGTTATACTAGCAGTTATAGGTAGGTATATACTCTGTTATACTAGCAGTTATAGATAGGTATAGACTATGTTATACTAGCAGTTATATGTAGGTACAGATTATGTAATACTAGCAGTTATAGCTAGGTATATACTATGTTATACTAGAGGTTATAGGTAGGTATAGATTATGTTATACTAGCAGTTATAGATAGGTATATACTCTGTTACACTAACAGTAATAGGTAGGTATATACTATGTTATACTAGGAGTTATTGGTAGGTATATACTCTGATGTACTAGCAGTTATAGGTAGGTATATACTCTGTTATACTAGCAGTTATAGGTAGGTATATACTCTGTTACACTAGCAGTTATAGGTATGTATAGACTATGTTATACCAGCGGTTAGATGTATGTATATACTATGTTGTACTAGCACATATAGGTATGAATATAATGTTATACTAGCAGTTATAGGTAGGTATAGACTATGTTATAATAGCGGTTATAGGTAGGTATATTCTATGTTATACTAGCAGTTATAGGTAGATATAGACTATGTTATAATAGCGGTTATAGGTAGGTATATACTCTGTTATACTAGCAGTTATAGGTAGGTATATACTCTGTTATACTAGCAGTTATAGGTAGGTATAGACTATGTTATACTAGCAGTTATATGTAGGTACAGATTATGTTATACTAGCAGTTATATCTAGGTATATACTATGTTATACTAGAGGTTATAGGTAGGTATAGATTATGTTATACTAGCATTTATAGATAGGTATATACTCTGTTACACTAACAGTAATAGGTAGGTATATACTATGTTATACTAGGAGTTATTGGTAGGTATATACTCTGATGTACTAGCAGTTATAGGTAGGTATATACTCTGTTATACTAGCAGTTATAGGTAGGTATATACTCTGTTATACTAGCAGTTATAGGTAGGTATAGACTATGTTATACTAGCGGCTTTAGGTAGGTATTAACTCTGTTATACTAGCAGATATAGGTAGCTATTTACTCTGTTACACTAGCAGTTATAGGTATGTATAGACTATGTTATACCAGCGGTTAGATGTATGTATATACTCTGTTGTACTAGCAGATATAGGTAGGAATATAATGTTATACTAGCAGTTATAGGTAGGTATAGACTATGTTATACTAGCGGTTATAGGTAGTTATATACTCTGTTATACTAGCAGTTATAGGTAGATATATACTCTGTTATACTAGCAGATATAGGTAGGTATAGACTATGTTATGCTAGCAGTTATATGTACGTACAGATTATGTTATACTAGCAGTTATAGGTAGGTATAGACTATGTTATAATAGCGGTTATAGGTAGGTATATTCTATGTTATACTAGCAGTTATAGGTAGATATAGACTATGTTATACTAGTGGTTATAGGTAAGTATATACTCTGTTATACTAGCAGTTATAGGTAGGTATATACTCTGTTATACTAGCAGTTATAGGTAGGTATAGACTATGTTATACTATCAGTTATATGTATGTACAGATTATGTTATACTAGCAGTTATAGCTAGGTATATATTATGTCATACTAGAAGTTATAGGTAGGTATAGATTATGTTATACTAGCAGTTATAGATAGGTATATACTCTGTTTCACTAACAGTAATACGTAGGTATATACTATGTTATGCTAGGAGTTATAGATAGGTATATACTTTGTTGTACTAGCAGTTATAGGTAGGTATATACTCTGTTATACTAGCAGTTATAGGTAGGTATATACTCTGTTATACTATCAGTTATAAGTAGGTATTAAGTATGTTATACTAGCATTTATAGGTAGTTATATACTCTGTCATACTAACAGTTATAGGTAGGTATAAACTCTGTTATACTAGCAGTTATAGGTAGATATATACTCTGTTATACTAGCAGTTATAGGTAGGTATAGTCTATGTTATACTAGCAGTTATAGGTAGGTACAGATTATGTAATACTAGCAGTTACAGCTAGGCATAGACTATGTTATATTAGAAGTTATAGTTAGGTATATACTCTGTTGTACTAGCAGTTATAGGTAGGTATATACTCTGTTATACTACCAGTTATAGGTAGGTATAGAGTATGTTATACTAGCAGTTATAAGTATGTGTATACGCTGTCATACAAGCAGTGATAGGTAGGTATATACTCTGTTATACTAGCAGTTATAGTTAGGTATAATGTATGTTATACTAGCAGTTATAGCTAAGTATAGACTATGTTATAATAGAGGTTTATATTAGTATAGACTATGTTATACTAGCAGTTATGGGTAAGTATAGACTATGTTATACTAGCTGTTATAGGTAGGTATATACTCTGCTATGCTAGCTGTTATAGTTAGGTATATACTCTGTTATACTAGCAGTTTTATGTAGTTATAGAGTATGTTATACTAGCAGTTATAAATAGGTATATACTCTGTCATATTAGCAGATATAGGTAGGAATATAATGTTATACTAGCAGTTATAGGTACGTATTGACTATGTTATACTAGCAGTTATAGGTAGGTATATACTATGTTATAATAGCGGTTATAGGTAGGTATATTCTATGTTATACTAGCAGTTACAGGTAGGTATATACTCTGATATACAAGCTGTTTTAGGTAGGTATAGAGTATGTTATACTAGCAGTAATAGGTAGGTATAGACTCTGTTATAATAGCGGTTTAGGTAGTTTATTGAGTCTGTTATACAGCAGATATAGTACTATATACTCTGTTATACTAGCAGTTATATGTAGGTATAGGACTATGTTATACTACTGTTAAGGTAGGTTTAGACTCTGTTTATAATAAAGGTTATAGTAGGTATTGACTCTATTATACTAGCAGATATAGTAGCTATGTACTCTGTTTACACTAGCAGTTATAGGTATGTATAGGACTATGTTTTACCATTGGTTAGATGTATGGTATATACTGCTTTGTACTAGCATATATAGGTAGTATTATATGTTATACTAGCAGTTATAGGTAGTATAGACTATGTATACTAGCAGTTATAGGTAGGTATGGACTATTGTTATATAGCGGTTATAGGTAGGTATATTCTATGTTTCTAGCAGTTATATGGTAGATATATACTATGTATCTTTGGTTATGGGTAGGTATATACTTTGTTATTCTAGCAGTTATAGGTAGGTATATACTCTGTTATACTAGGAGTTATAGGTATGTATAGATTATGTTATACTAGCAGTTATAGGTATGTATAGACTCTGTTATACTAGCAGTTATAGGTAGGTATATACTATGTTTTAATGGCATTATAGGTATGTATAGACTATGTTATACTAGCAGTTAT
>JABXNX010000295.1:0-18701 GCA_014843695.1 Archivesica marissinica | reverse complement strand
CTCAGTACAGTGCTTTGACACCTATTCTGAGCTGATGACAGAGTGCAGAGAAACACATGGTGAGAGATACCTACAGAAGGCCAAGCTACACACTCCTTGGTTTTTAACATTCCGATGCATGATAGTGAGAGACAAGGAGTTGAGTAGGAATAAAGACAGAGTGGCAGTAGTGAAGTGCGCAGAGATAGCCAGAGTAATCATAGGCCCCAATGATAGTGTGAACCTATGTGGCTATACTGGCAAGGAGATAGATCACCAGCCAACGACAGCGATGATACATGAGTGTGAGAACTCTGCACTACCAGACTTCATAGATCTGACCCCTACAGCCTTGCACTACACATACCTACAAGAAGACGGGAGAGGTCATTGTGAACATTACCAACTTCACTACGAACACCATCACAATAGCTCCCAAAGCTATTCTATGTGAATTACAGTCAGTTACCGTAGAAGAGACAGAGCAAGAGAGTGCAGAGAGGAGAAACGACATAGAGAAAGTGTTTAGCGAAATTCACATTGCTTCAGACTTGGATAAAGAGCAGGATACTAAGCTGAGAGATGTATTGGCAAAACATGTTGAGATTTTCTCCAAGAGTGACACGGATATCGGCAACTGTGATTTGATCAAACACATGATAGATCTCATAGTTCCGATACCATTTAAACAGAGGCATCGACGCATAGCACCAGCTATGATAGAAGAGGTCCGGAAGCATTTACAGCAGCTCCTGGCAGCGAAGATCATTAGGAAGTCGAAGTCTCCATGGTCTTCGAATGTGGTGCTAGTGCGGAAGAAGAATGGCAAGTTGAGCATGTGTGTCGACTACCGGATGCTCAACAACAAGTCGGTGAAGGACGCGTATGCACTACCGAGAATCGAAGAAGTCTTCGACGTCCTTCACGGTGCCAGGTACTTCAGGACCATCGACATGAAGGCAGGGTACTACCAAGTCGAGCTCGAGGACACACACAAGGAGCGGACGGCATTCACAGTTGGCCCACTTGGCTTCTACGAGTACGAGAAAATGCTGTTTGGCCTAAGTAACTCGCCATCCAATTACCAATGCCGGATGGAGGAATGTCTTGGAGACTACAATATGACGATTTGCATCATATACTTAGAAGATCTGATCATATTCTCCAAGACCTACCAGCAACACATAGAGAGACTAGACCTGATAATGACGCGGCTACAGGAGTGCCATTTGAAGTTATCATCAGAGAAGTGCTTCTTCCTACAGAAGAGAGTGAACTTCCTGGGTCACGTAGTTAGTGAGAAGGGAATCGAGACTGACCCGGAGAAGATCGAGAAGATCAAGAATTGAACACAACCGAGGAACTCTGATGAGCTACGGTCATATTTAGCCTTTACCGGTTATTACCGAAGGTTTATAAAGGATTATTCGAAGTTGACGAAACCACTGTCAGACTTGTTGCCACCCACCTCGCACAAGAAGTCCAAGCGTAAAGACCAGAAGAAGAAAGAGTGGAGATGGACCACCAATGAACAGCAGATCTTCGAAGACTTGAAGGAAATACTCACTTCGCCACCGGTTTTGGCGTATCCTGACTTTACCAAGAGCTTCGAATTACATACCGACGCATCAACGATAGGACTCGGAGCTGTGCTGTATCAGGTGGTTGACAACAAGAAGCGAGTCATAGCCTACGCGAGTAGAAGCTTGTCCAAGAGCGAGAAGAATTACCCGGCACATAAGCTAGAATTCTTGGCGTTGAAGCGGGCAGTCACAGACAAGTTCGCGGACTAGCTGAACCATTTCATCGCCTTGACCGACAACAATCCATTGACCCACATACTTACCTCAGCAAAAGTAGACGCCACAGGTCAGCGATGGATTGCAGCCTTGGGTGAATACGATTTCGACATCATATACCGACCAGGCATCAAGAACGCTGACGCTGATGGGATGTCAAGATACCCGTATGAGAGATTAGAAGAGGATGGAGACATGGTGAAGATTGATGACCAGACTGTGAAAGCTATATGTTGCTCTGTGACTCCGAGCCCATACATAGAAGCGATTCCAGTTGGTAACATCATAGATGCGACAGAGACACCAGGAACTCCGATGGCGCAGATAGAGATGCGAGAGATCCGGAGAAGTCAACGAGAGGACCCTGTGATAGGCAGATGGACAAGAGCCACCATGGACAGAAGATTACCCGATATGAGACACCAGACCGATAAATTAGATGTAATCATGAGAAAGAACTTCAAGTATTTTTCCATGAAGAGAGGCGTACTACAACAGAGAAGTCAAGGAGGGAGAGAGTTCAATCACCCAGCTTCTTCTGCCAGCGATATACAGAGAAACTGCACTAAGTGGATTGCACGACGCTATATAGGACATCCAGGGAGAGATCGAACATGGTCGCTAGTGAGGTAACGATTCTTTTGGCCAGGGATGACTGCGGATATTGAACGTCATGTAAAGCAGTGTGGACGTTGCCTCAAGCGGAAGAGTAAGACCAACATGAAAGCACCACTGGTGAACATAGTGACAACCTACCCGTTAGAGCTCATTTGCATGGATTATATGACCTTAGAGCCATCCAAAGGAGGTACTTCAAACATCCTTGTGATAACTGACCATTTCACCAAGTTCGCCATGGCCATCCCTACCAGAAACCAGCTACCACCGCCAACGCCTTCTACGAGAATTTCATTCTTAATTATGGTATTCCCACCAAGATCCATTCAGATCAAGGCGCTAACTTCCAGTCAGAATTACTGAGGGAGGTGTGTAGACTCACTGGCATTGAGCAATCGAGGACTTCCATATACCATCCGATGGGAAACTGACAAACCGAGAGATTCAATCGCACATTACTTGCCATGTTAGGGACACTTGAGCCAGAGCAGAAGTGCGATTGGAAGAAATACGTCACAAACTTGGTCTACGCCTATAACGCAACGCCTCACGAGAGCACCAAAGTAGCGCACTTTGAGCTGATGTTCGGCCGAAAACCAAGATTGCCCATAGATTCCGTGTTCCAGACTGATGTCAACAACGACCTGAATCAGTCTACAGTCACATACATCGCAGAGCTCAGGAAGCGGATGAAAACAACACAAGAGATAGTCAAGAGAACGACCGATAAGGCTAGAGAAACCCAGAAGTTACAATATGACAAGAAAGCAAAGGCAGCAAAGTTGACCATCGGCGACAAGGTGTTGGTTAAGATCGTTGCGTTCGAGGGTAAGCACAAGATAAGTTTGAGCAGGAGACATACAAAGTCATTAGACAACCTATAGAAAACATCCCAGTGTATGAGGTGCGAGCACCAGACGGGAATGTGAAGAAGCTGCACAGGAACAATCTGTTGCCATTAGCCTAGGATTCGTCGCTGATGAACCAGAACCGGAACAGATGGCGAAGATTCCACCCGTACCAAGACCCAGAAGAACTTTAGAGAGAGAAGTCGTTAGAGCACAGAGAAGACAGCTGCAACGAAGAACTGTGGTACCACTGAAGAGAGTAGAAACGGGAAGATATCAGATGAAGAATCAGATACACTTGTAGTACCTATGAGTATAGATGGGGACGCCCAGAACAGATCTGATAGAGTAGAGATAGATGAGACCGTGCAAGAGAGGAGAGTAGCTAGAGATGATGGTGAAGATGAAGATAGCAGACACGATGACAGTTAGTGGTGATGAGACCAAAGAGGTAGAAGGAGACTTAGCTACAGAAGGTGCTAGAGAAAACAACGACACTCTTGTGACTGCAGAAGATACAGAAGAGCATACAGACGAGAACAGGGATGAGGAGGATAATGTTGATAGAGTTATACCGGATAGAGATAAAGAATTACCGCAGCCAGTTAGAAAATCAGGGCGAGCGAGGAAATTACCAGATAGATTTGATGCATATGTGATGAATACAGTACCGAGCGGACCAGTGGATGAGAGATTACATGCGTTAGATGCTCTCATGCACTCAGGTGTTTTTAATTCGTTGAATACGGAGATGATGACGAAAATTTTAAATTCTGTCATGAAATAATTAGTATTGTACTGTATTGCTATTATCCAATCATGATATAGTGTTTATTTTACTAGTTAGAAGTTAGACATTTAGAATACTAGAACTTTTGACTAATATACATATTTTTGTTTTTCTAGGTTTGCTGCAGTTTGTGTTAAGCACATGCATGTAGAAGCATTGTTTGCAGTAAGAGGGAAGAGGCAGATATTATGTATAATGTTGTTTTATGTTTTATTTATAGGTTTATAGAGAAGTTAATACAGAATTTAAGGTGTTAGAATTAGATTATATTAATAACTTTGAATGGATTAGACTCAACAATAGCATGTCTTATACTAGATTTTGTTTAAGTTAATTAAATGTTGTAGTTATTAATGACTATAATATTGATGTTTATCTAACCAAAGCATTCGAGAGCCTTGTTGTCAAAGGAGATTGAATAGATTGATGAACGTATAGGGTGTTTTCATTCTACTGATCCCCCAGAATCCAAACCCTACCACACAAAGAATGGGTACGTTTTGACTTATCATTGGGTACGTTTTGACTTAAAATGCGGCTACGTTTTGACCAAAGAATGGGTACGTTTTGACTTATAGTTGGGTACGTTTTGACTTAAAATGCGGGTACATTTTAACTTGGGTATGTTTTGACCAGCACCCATCAAAAGTTTCATTCATAAATATCAGATAGCAGACCGTCATTTTACAAAGTTGTAATGAGCATAAATATATATTATGGACATTTGGAGCATTTTTTCAGATAAAGGGTTGGGGTAATTTTACATAGATCTTGATATTCAGGTAAGCATCTTTCATCAGTAGTTTACTCACCACTTGCGTTGACAGTTTATGATTTCTTGTTTATCAACAAATGTATACCTTTCTGGGTCAACACTGATCCAATGGAAAGAATGATAGGTGGTGTTATTTTACCTCGTTCTGAAAAATTGTGGATGCCTCGGTACGTCAAGCGACCAGCGATATGCTAAGAAACGACTGTTACTTTTTATTTCATGGAGATCGGTCAAATAACACAAGAATGGCTTATTGTTTCATCGTGAACAGCATGACCATAGCCTAGGGCAAAATATAAAATGTTGTGTCTTGTGCCGTGCATCCACACAGTAGCTTAGTGAAAATGTATGCCATATTAATAACTATTAAAGCTGAAGTTAAACATTTATTAACAAATAATGTTATCAATTAGTATGTGTCGAGTTGAAAGCAGAGAGTTGACGTAACCGTTTACATACCTTAGGATTCTTTAAAATTTTAATTTCAAACACTTGTGAAATGCGATAGGTACTTTTATCCGATCAGAGGTCGCTTACATCATTTTAAAAAAAGTTGATAACCACTTTTACCCAATCAATAAGGAAATGCAATAGAGTAAAATACGGTTATCCGTTTGTGAATGCGTACCCTCTAGCAAGCAATAAGAGAAATAAATTGAGATCAAATGGGCTAAACCCTGCAGTGTCATTCAAACTGTACCAGTGCTACGTGCTACCAAGGCTATTGTTTGGACTGGAAGTACTTCCATTAACTATCACACAAACACTATCTCTATCAAGATTCCACATACAAGTTCTACGTAGAATACAATTACTACCTGACAGAACTGCATCAGGAGCAGTATATCTGCTGTTAGGCGCACTACCAATAGAAGCAGAAATCCACAAACGTCAGGTGAGTTTTATCTTCAACATCCTAAAAAGTGATAATGAAACGTTGCAAACATTAACTGACAGGCAGATGGCAATTAACCTTGATAACCCACTGAGTTTCTATAGCAAAGTATCAGATGTTCTGTCCAAATATGGACTGCCAAGTATAACCTCTCTAAAAGAGTGTCTCGTCCCCAAGACAATATGGAAACAACAAGTTAAGCAGGCGGTGAACACTTATTGGTCGAAACAACTAAATGCTGACATTGAAAACAAATCAACACTGAAATTTCTGTCGAAATCACACCTTCAGATAGGATGTACACACCCAGTCTGGCAATCTATACAATCGTCAGTGTCCGAAGTGAAAAGAGGTATCACCAAATGCCGCATGATAACCGGCACATACATCCTACAAGCATCCAATCATAGATTTAACCAACATGCTGAAGAAGCAATCTGCCGAGCCTGTGCCATGGATATCGAAGACCTTGTCCACATGATAACCACCTGTCCAGTGCTGCATCATACTCATAAGGAGGGATTTGCCAAATTGAAACAACTAGTGGTATCCATCATAGGAGCACATAAATACAACAAACTCTTCTGTGACAAACATGCAATCACAAGTCTTATAATCGACTGCACTAACTACAAGAATGTTATAACTAAACCTGAAGATATTAATGCTGTAACAAGGATGTCCTCCGAGTTGTGTCACAAACTCCATATGCAACGTGCTCTAATACTCCAATAACTGTGTAAATATACTTTGAATGGTTGAAGAATGGGTGGAGGCTTTTATGGCTTTTATAGTTTTTATAATGTTTTTTAAATTATGACTACATAGTAAGTCAACTTTTAACCGTTAAACTATCTACAAGTACTAGTACTTGGTGTTCCCATAAGGGGAAAGAAAATACGGAAAAGAAGACATCACAGTAACGGTTAACGGCATTTTGAACCATAAATAAGGAATGTGACACCACTGACTATGGATGGGCGTGAGCCCATATCCATTATGCATGTACACATGTACCGTATGCATGTACCCATGTACCGTATGCATGTACCCATGTACCGCATGCATGTACCGTATGCGTGTACCCATGTACCGTATGCGTGTACACATGTACCGTATGCGTGTACACATGTACCATATGAGTGTACCCATGTACCATATGCGTGTACCCATGTACCGTATGCGTGTACCCATGTACCGTATGCGTGTACCCATGTACCGTATGCGTGTACCCATGTACCGTATGCATGTACCCATGTACCGTATGCATGTACCCATGTACCGTATGCATGTACACATGTACTGTATGCATGTACCCATGTACCGTATGCATGTATACATGTACCGTATGCATGTACCCATGTACCGTATGCGTGTACCCATGTACCGCATGCATGTACCCATGTACCGTATACGTGTACCCATGTACCGTATGCGTGTACCCATGTACCGTATGCGTGTACCCATGTACCGTATGCGTGTACCCATGTACCGTATGCGTGTACACATGTACCGTATGCGTGTACACATGTACCGTATGCATGTACCCATGTACCGTATGCATGTACCCATGTACCGTATGCATGTACACATGTACTGTATGCATGTACCCATGTACCGTATGCATGTACCCATGTACCGTATGCGTGTACCCATGTACCACAGGCGTGTACCCATGTACCGTATGCATGTACCCATGTACCGTATGCGTGTACCCATGTACCGTATGCGTGTACCCATGTACCGTATTCGTGTACCCATGTACCGTATGCGTGTACGCATGTACCGTATGCGTGTACCCATGTACCGTATGCATGTACCCATGTACCGTATGCATGTACCCATTTACCGTATACGTGTACCCATGTACCATATGCATGTACACATGTACCGTATGCGTGTACCCATGTACCATATGCGTGTACCCATGTACCGCATGCGTGTACCCATGTACCGCATGCGTGTACCCATGTACCGTATGCATGTATCCATGTATCGTATGCATGTATCCATGTATCCATGTACCGTATGCATGTACCCTTGTACCATATGCAAGTACCCATGTACCGTATGCAAGTACCCATGTACCATATGCGTGTACCCATATACCGTATGCGTGTACCCATGTACCGTATGCATATACCCATGTACCGTATGCATGTACCCATGTACCGTATGCGTGTACCCATGTACCGTATGCATGTACCCATGTACCGTATGCATGTACCCATGTACCGTATGCATGTACCCATTTACCGTATGCATGTACCCATGTACCGTATGCATGTACACATGTACCGTATGCATGTACCCATGTACCGTATGCATGTACCCATGTACCGTATGCATGTACCCATGTACCGTATGCATGTACCCATGTACCGTATGCATGTACCCATGTACCGTATGCATGTATCCATGTATCCATGTACCGTATGCATGTACCCATGTACCGTATGCATGTACCCATGTACCGTATGCATGTACCCATGTACCGTATGCATGTACCCATGTACCGTATGCGTGTACCCATGTACCGTATGCATGTACCCATGTACCGTATGCATGTACCCATGTACCGTATGCATGTACCCATGTACCGTATGCATGTACCCATGTACCGTATGCAGTATGTACCACTACTCCTTCCGTATGTATGTACCGTATGTATGTACCGTGTGTATGTACCACTACTCCTTCCGTATGCATGTACCGTATGTATGTACCGTATGTATGTACCGTATACCGTATGTATGTACCGTATGTATGTACCGTATGATGTACCGTATGTATGTACCGTATGTATGTACCACTACTCCTCCCGTATGCATGTACTGTATGTATGTACCGTATGTATGTACCGTATGTATGTACCGTATGTATGTACCACTACTCCTCCCGTATGCATGTACTGTATGTATGTACCGTATGCATGTACTGTATGTATGTACCGTATATATGTACCGTATGTATGTACCGTATGTATGTACCGTATGTATGTACCGTATGTATGTACCATATGTATGTACCACTACTCCTCCCATATGCATGTACCGTATGTATGTACCGTATGTATGTACCGTATGCATGTACCGTATGTATGTACCGTATGTATGTACCGTATGTATGTATGTACCGTATATATGTACAACTACTCCTCCGGTATGTATGTACCGTATGTATGTACCGTATGTATGTACCGTATGTATGTACCGTATGTATGTACCGTATGTATGTACAGTATGTATGTACCGTATGTATGTACCATATGTATGTACCGTATGTATGTACCACTACACCTTCCGTATGTATGTACCGTATGTATGTACCGTATGTATGTACTGTATGTATGTACCATATGTATGTACCGTATGTATGTACCAATACACCTCCCGTATGTATGTACCGTATGTATGTACCACTACTCCTCCCGTATGTATGTACCGTATGTATGTACCGTATGTATGTACCAATACACCTACCATATGTATGTACCGTATGTATGTACCACTACACCTCCCGTATGTATGTACCATATGTATGTACCGTATGTATGTACCAATACACCTCCCGTATGTATGTACCGTATGTATGTACCATTATGTACCGTATGTATGTACCGTATGTATGTACCAATACACCTCCCGTATGTATGTACCGTATGTATGTACCGTATGTATGTACCGTATGTATGTACCACTACACCTCCCGTATGTATGTACCATACCCTCCCGTATGTATGTACCGTATGTATGTACCGTATGTATGTACCGTATGTATGTACCGTATGTATGTACCACTACACCTCCCGTATGTATGTACCACTACACCTCCCGTATGTATGTACCGTATGTATGTACCACTACTCCTTCCGTATGTATGTACCGTATGTATGTACCGTATGTATGTACCACTACACCTTCCGTATGTATGTACCGTATGTATGTACCACTACTCCTCCCGTATGTATGTACCGTATGTATGTACCGTATGTATGTACCACTACTCCTCCCGTATGTAT
The DNA here is from genome assembly GCA_014843695.1 of Archivesica marissinica. Taxonomy (NCBI): domain Eukaryota; kingdom Metazoa; phylum Mollusca; class Bivalvia; order Venerida; family Vesicomyidae; genus Archivesica; species Archivesica marissinica. Next base: position 8,976 of record JABXNX010000295.1, on the reverse strand, counting down.
GTACCGTATGTATGTACCGTATGTATGTACCACTACACCTCCCGTATGTATGTACCGTATGTATGTACCACTACACCTCCGTATGTATGTACCGTATGTATGTACCGTATGTATGTACCACTACTCCTCCCGTATGTATGTACCGTATGTATGTACCGTATGTATGTACCGTATGTATGTACCGTATGTATGTACCGTATGTATGTACCGTATGCATGTACCGTATGTATGTACCTTGTATGTACCGTATGTATGTACCACTACTCCTCCCGTATGTATGTACCGTATGTATGTACCGTATGTATGTACCGTATGTATGTACCGTATGTATGTACCGTATGTATGTACCGTATGTATGTACCACTACTCCTTCCGTATGTATGTACCGTATGTATGTACCGTATTTATGTACCGTATGTATGTACCGTATGTATGTACCGTATGTATGTACCGTATGTATGTACCACTACACCTCCCGTATGTATGTACCGTATGTATGTACCGTATGTATGTACCGTATGTATGTACCACTACACCTCCCGTATGTATGTACCGTATGTATGTACCACTACACCTCCCGTATGTATGTACCGTATGTATGTACCACTACTCCTCCCGTATGTATGTACCGTATGTATGTACCACTACACCTCCCGTATGTATGTACCGTATGTATGTACCACTACTCCTCCCGTATGTATGTACCGTATGTATGTACCGTATGTATGTACCGTATGTATGTACCGTATGTATGTACCACTACACCTCCCGTATGTATGTACCGTATGTATGTACCGTATGTATGTACCACTACTCCTTCCGTATGTATGTACCGTATGTATGTACCGTATGTATGTACCACTACTCCTTCCGTATGTATGTACCGTATGTATGTACCATATGTATGTACCGTATGTATGTACCACTACTCCTCCCGTATGTATGTACCGTATGTATGTACCGTATGTATGTACCACTACACCTCCCGTATGTATGTACCGTATGTATGTACCACTACTCCTCCCGTATGTATGTACCGTATGTATGTACCGTATGTATGTACCACTACATCTCCCGTATGTATGTACCGTATGTATGTACCACTACACCTTCCCTATGTATGTACCGTATGTATGTATCGTATGTATGTACCACTACTCCTTCCGTATGCATGTACCGTATGAATGTACCCTATGTATGTACCGTATGTATGTACCGTATGTATGTACCGTATGTAAGTACCGTATGCATGTACCGTATGTATGTACCATATGTATGTACCGTATGTATGTACCACTACTCCTCCCGTATGTATGTACCGTATGTATGTACCGTATTTATGTACCGTATGTATTGTACCGTATGTATGTACAGTAGGTATGTACCGTATGTATGTACCACTACACCTTCCGTATGTATGTACCGTATGTATGTACCGTATTTATGTACCGTATGTATGTACCGTATGTATGTACCATATGTATGTACTGTATGTATGTACCACTACACCTTCCGTATGCATGTACCGTATGTATGTACCGTATGTATGTACCATATGTATGTACCACTACACCTCCCGTATGTATGTACCGTATGTATGTACCACTACTCCTCCCGTATGTATGTACCGTATGTATGTACCACTACTCCTCCCGTATGCATGTACCGTATGTATGTACCACTACACCTTCCGTATGCATGTACCGTATGTATGTACCACTACTCCTCCCGTATGTATGTACCGTATGTATGTACCATATGTATGTACCGTATGTATGTACCGTATGTATGTACCACTACTACTTCCGTATGTATGGACCGTATGTATGTACCGTATGTATGTACCACTACTCCTTCCGTATGTATGTACCGTATGTATGTACCGTATGTATGTACCACTACTCCTTCTGTATGTATGTACCGTATGCATATACCGTATGTATGTACCGTATGTATGTACCGTATGTATGTACAGTATGTATGTACCGTATGTATGTACTGTATGTATGTACAGTATGTATGTACCGTATGCATGAACCACTACACCTTCCGTATGTATGTACCGTATGTATGTACCATATGTATGTACCGTATGTATGTACCGTATGTATGTACCGTATGTATGTACCGTATGTATGTACCACTACTCCTCCCGTATGTATGTACCGTATGTATGTACCACTACACCTTCCGTATGTATGTACCGTATGTATGTACCACTACACCTCCCGTATGTATGTACCGTATGTATGAACCACTACACCTTCCGTATGTATGTACCGTATGTATGTACCATATGTATGTACCGTATGTATGTACCGTATGTATGTACCGTATGTATGTACCGTATGCATGTACTGTATGTATGTACGTATGTATGTACCACTACTCCTCCCGTATGCATGTACCGTATGTATGTACCGCATGTATGTACCGTATGCATGTACCGTATGCATGTACGTATGTATGTACCACTACTCCTACCGTATGCATGTACCGTATGTATGTACCACTACACCTTCCGTATGTATGTACCGTATGTATGTACCACTACACCTCCCGTATGTATGTACCGTATGTATGTACCGTATGTATGTACCACTACACCTCCCGTATGTATGTACCGTATATATGTACCGTATGTCTGTACCACTACACCTCCCGTATGTATGTACCGTATATATGTACCGTATGTCTGTACCACTACACCTCCCGTATGTATGTACCACTACTCCTCCCGTATTTATGTACAACTACTCCTCCCGTATGTATGTACCAATACTCCTCCCATATGTATGTACCACTACACCTCCCGTATGTATGTACCAATACTCCTCCCGTATGTATGTACCACTACTCCTCCCGTATGTATGTACCACTACTCCTCCCGTATGTATGTACCACTACTCCTCCCGTATGTATGTACCGTATGTTTGTACCACTACACCTTCCGTATGTATGTACCGTATGTATGTACCACTACTCCTTCCGTATGTATGTACCGTATGTATGTACCGTATTTATGTACCGTATGTATGTACCGTATGTATGTACCGTATGTATGTACCGTATGTATGTACCACTACACCTCCCGTATGTATGTACCACTACACCTCCCGTATGTATGTACCGTATGTATGTACCACTACTCCTTCCGTATGTATGTACCGTATGTATGTACCACTACGCCTCCCGTATGTATGTACCGTATGTATGTACCACTACTCCTTCCGTATGTATGTACCGTATGTATGTACCACTACACCTCCCATATGTATGTACCGTATGTATGTACCACTACTCCTCCCGTATGTATGTACCGTATGTATGTACCGTATGTATGTACCACTACACCTCCCGTATGTATGTACCGTATGTATGTACCACTACTCCTCCCGTATGTATGTACCGTATGTATGTACCGTATGTATGTACCACTACATCTCCCGTATGTATGTACCGTATGTATGTACCACTACACCTTCCCTATGTATGTACCGTATGTATGTATCGTATGTATGTACCACTACTCCTTCCGTATGCATGTACCGTATGAATGTACCCTATGTATGTACCGTATGTATGTACCGTATGTATGTACCGTATGTAAGTACCGTATGCATGTACCGTATGTATGTACCATATGTATGTACCGTATGTATGTACCACTACTCCTCCCGTATGTATGTACCGTATGTATGTACCGTATTTATGTACCGTATGTATTGTACCGTATGTATGTACAGTAGGTATGTACCGTATGTATGTACCACTACACCTTCCGTATGTATGTACCGTATGTATGTACCGTATTTATGTACCGTATGTATGTACCGTATGTATGTACCATATGTATGTACTGTATGTATGTACCACTACACCTTCCGTATGCATGTACCGTATGTATGTACCGTATGTATGTACCGTATGTATGTACCACTACACCTCCCGTATGTATGTACCGTATGTATGTACCACTACACCTCCCGTATGTATGTACCGTATGTATGTACCACTACTCCTCCCGTATGTATGTACCGTATGTATGTACCACTACACCTTCCGTATGCATGTACCGTATGTATGTACCACTACTCCTCCCGTATGTATGTACCGTATGTATGTACCATATGTATGTACCGTATGTATGTACCGTATGTATATACCACTACTACTTCCGTATGTATGGACCGTATGTATGTACCACTACTCCTTCTGTATGTATGTACCGTATGCATATACCGTATGTATGTACCGTATGTATGTACCGTATGTATGTACAGTATGTATGTACCGTATGTATGTACTGTATGTATGTACAGTATGTATGTACAGTATGTATGTACCGTATGTATGTACCGTATGCATGTACCATATGTATGTACCACTACTCCTTCCGTATGTATGGACCGTATGTATGTACCATATGTATGTACCGTATGTATGTACCGTATGAATGTACCGTGTGTATGCACGGTATGTATGTACCACTACTCCTTCCGTATGTATGTACCGTATGCATGTACCGTATGTATGCACCGTATGTATGTACCACTACTCCTTCCGTATGTATGTACCGTATGCATTTACCGTATGTATGTACCGTATGTATGTACCGTATGTATGTACCACTACACCTTCCGTATGTATGTACCGTATATATGTACCACTACTCCTTCCGTATGTATGTACCGTATGTATGTACCACTACTCCTTCCGTATGCATGTACCGTATGTATGTACCACTACTCCTTCCGTATGCATGTACCGTATGTATGTACCACTACTCCTTCCGTATGTATGTACCGTATGTATGTACCACTACACCTTCCGTATGTATGTACCGTATGTATGTACCACTACTCCTTCCGTATGCATGTACCGTATGTATGTACCTATGCATGTACCGTATGTATGTACCGTATGCATGTACCGTATGTATGTACCGTATGATGTACCGTATGTAGTACTATGTATGTACTGTATGTATGTACCGTATGTATGTACCGTATGTATGTACTGTATGTATGTACCACTACTCCTCCCGTATGTATGTACCGTATGTATGTACCACTACCCTCCGTATGATGTACCGTATGTATGTACCATATGTATGTACCGTATGTATGTACCGTATGTATGTACCGTATGTATGTACCGTATGTATATACCAGTATGTATGGACCGTATTTATGTACCGTATGTATGTACCACTACTCCTTCCGTATGTATGTACCGTATGTATGTACCGTATGTATGTACCACTACTCCTTCCGTATGCATCTACCGTCTGTATGTACCATATGCATATACCGTATGCATGTACCGTATGTATGTACCGTATGTATGTACCGTATATATGTACCACTACACCTCCCGTATGTATGTACCGTATGTATGTACCGTATGTATGTACCGTACGTATGTATGTACCGTATGTATGTACCGCTACACCTTTCGTATGTATATACTAATACACCTCCCATATGTATGTACCAATACACATCCCGTATGTATGTACAACTACACCTCCCGTATGTATGTACCACTACTCCTCCCGTATGTATGTACAGTATGTATGTACCGTACGTATGTACCGTATGTATGTACCGTATGTATGTACCACTACACCTCCCGTAGGTATGTACCGTATGTATGTACCGTATGTATGTACCAATACACCTCCCGTGTGTATGTACCATTACACCTCCCGTATGTATGTACCAATACACAGCCCGTATGTATGTACCAATACACCTCCCATATGTATGTTCCAATACACCTCCCATATGTATGTACCAATACACCTCCCGTATGTATGTACCAATAACCTCCCATATGTATATAGCAATACACCTCCCGTATGTATGTACCAATACACCTCCCATATGTATGTACCAATACACCTCCCGTATGTATATAGCAATACATCTCCCGTATGTATGTACCAATACACCTCCAGTATGTATGTACCAATACACCTCCCGTATGTATATAGCAATACACCTCCCGTATGTATGTACCAATACACCTCCCGTATGTATGTACCAATACACCTCCCGTATGTATGTACCAATAACCTCCCGTATGTATATAGCAATACATCTCTCGTATGTATGTACCAATACACCTCCCGTATGTATGTACCAATACACCTCCCGTATGTATGTACCAATACACCTCCCGTATGTAGGAATCGTATGTATGTACCGTATGTATGTACCACTACACCTCCTGTATGTATGTACCGTATGTATGTACCGTATGTATGTAACAATACACCTCCCGTATGTATGTACCAATACACCTCCCGTATGTATGTACCGTATGTATGTACCGTATGTATGTATCGTATATATGTACCATATGTATGTACCAAACCACCTCCCGTATGTATGTACCAATACACCTCTCATATGTATGTACCAATACACCTCCCGTATGTATATACTAATACACCTCCCGTATGAATGTACCAATACACCTCCCGTATGTATATACCAATACAGCTCCCGTATGTATGTACCAATACACCTCCCGTATGTATGTACCAATACACCTCCCGTATGTATGTACCAATACACCTCCCGTATGTATATACCAATACACCTCCCCTATGTATGTACCAATACACCTCCCATATGTATGTACCAATACATCTCCCGTATGTATGTACCATATGTATGTACCAATACACCTCCCGTATGTATGTACCAATACACCTCCCATATGTATGTACCAATACACCTCCCATATGTATGTACCAATACACCTCCCGTATGTATGTACCAATACACCTCCCGTATGTATGTACCAATACACCTCCCGTATGTATGTACCAATACATCTCCCGTAATGTATGTACCAATACACCTCCCGTATATATGTACCGTATGTATGTACCGTATGTATGTATCGTATGTATGTACCATATGTATGTACCACTACACCTCCCGTATGTATGTACCGTATGTATGTACCGTATGCATGTACCAATACACCTACCGTATGTATGTACCAATACACCTCCCGTATCTATGTACCGTATGTATGTACCGTATGTATGTACCAATACACCTCCCGTATGTATGTACCAATACATCTCTCGTATGTATGTACCAATACACCTCCCGTATGTATGTACCAATACACCTCCCGTATGTATGTACCAATACACCTCCCGTATGTATGTACCAATACACCTCCCGTATGTATGTACCGTATGTATGTAACGTATGTATGTACTAATACACCTCCCGTATGTATGTACCAATACACCTCCCGTATGTATGTGCCGATACAGCTCCCGTATGTATGTACCAATACACCTCTCATATGTATGTACCAATACACCTCCCGTATGTATATACTAATACACCTCCCGTATGAATGTACCAATACACCTCCCGTATGTATATACCAATACAGCTCCCGTATGTATGTACCAATACACCTCCCGTATGTATGTACCAATACACCTCCCATATGTATGTACCAATACACCTCCCCTATGTATGTACCAATACACCTCCCATATGTATGTACCAATACATCTCCCATATGTATGTACCATATGTATGTACCAATACACCTCCCATATGTATGTACCAATACACCTCCCGTATGTATGTACCAATACACCTCCCATATGTATGTACCAATACACCTCCCGTATGTATGTACCAATACACCTCCCGTATGTATGTACCGTATGTATGTACCGTATGCATGTACCAATACACCTACCGTATGTATGTACCAATACACCTCCCGTATGTATGTACCGTATGTATGTACCGTATGTATGTACCAATACACCTCCCGTATGTATGTACCAATACATCTCCCGTATGTATGTACCAATACACCTCCCGTATGTATGTACCAATACAACTCCCGTATGTATGTACCAATACACCTCCCGTATGTATGTACCAATACACCTCCCGTATGTATGTACCGTATGTATGTAACGTATGTATGTACCAATACACCTCCCGTATGTATGTACCAATACACCTCCCGTATGTATGTACCGTATGTATGTAGTATGTATGTACAATACACCTCCCGTATGTATGTACCAATACACCTCCCGTATGTATGTACCAATACACCTCCCGTATGTATGTACCAATACACCTCCCGTATGTATGTACCAATACACCTGCCGTATGTATGTACTAATACACCTCCCGTATGTATATACCAATACACCTCCCGTATGTATGTACCAATACACCTCCCGTATGTATGTACCAATACACCTCCCGTATGTATGTACCAATACACCTCCCGTATGTATGTACCGTATGTATGTACCAATACACCTCCCGTATGTATGTACCAATACACCTCCCGTATGTATGTACCAATACACCTCCCGTATGTATGTACCAATACACCTCCCGTATGTATGTACCAATACACCTCCCGTATGTATGTACCGTATGTATGTACCAATACACCTCCCGTATGTATGTACCAATACACCTCCCGTATGTATGTACCAATACACCTCCCGTATGTATGTACCAATACACCTCCCGTATGTATGAATCGTATGTATGTACCGTATGTATGTACCACTACACCTCCTGTATGTATGTACCGTATGTATGTACCGTATGTATGTACCAATACACCTCCCGTATGTATGTACCAATACACCTCCCGTATGTATGTACCGTATGTATGTATCGTATATATGTACCATATGTATGTACCAATACACCTCTCATATGTATGTACCAATACACCTCCCGTATGTATATACTAATACACCTCCCGTATGAATGTACCAATACACCTCCTGTATGTATGTACCAATACAGCTCCCGTATGTATGTACCAATACACCTCCCGTATGTATGTACCAATATACCTCCCGTATGTATGTACCAATACACCTCCCGTATGTATGTACCAATACACCTCCCCTATGTATGTACCAATACACCTCCCATATGTATGTAC
>JABXNX010000294.1:0-18719 GCA_014843695.1 Archivesica marissinica | reverse complement strand
TCACCACTAGCACAGGTTTGACTGCATTACTTTTAGTATGCTTGATTAAAATCGCTGGAATAAAATATAGGGCATTCACATACAGCGACATTTTTTAGGAATAAGGCTTTCAAAAAGAAATGATATTGTTTATAATAATTGCATCAGTTTTTAGGCTGCGCGATTAGCGCACTCGCTTCTCACCAATGCAACCCGGGTTCGATCCTTGGACCGGGAAGTATGTGAGATGGTACAGTGGTCGCCAGACCGGACAGACAGGTTTTCTCCGGATACTCCGGTTTCTTCCCACACGAATGACCACATTTACGCTTTCATCAGCGCCAACGAGAGTGATTAATATAAGTTGTTAGAACTTGCTTCGCAATCGTTGTAAAATAAATAAAAGTTTTATTTGTTCAACCTGTTGCGGTAGATGACAGCATCTTCAGATATTGCTGTTGCTAAGTGACTTTGCCACTCAGTCATGTGGACATTTGTGCATAGTAAACATCATCACACGCCAAGTAAACATACAAGAACAGCATTATACAGAAACTCGAGACCTACCTCTCGTTTCATTTTGACGATTTCTTTCTTGAGGTTTGCCGCAGCATGAGCACACCCACAAGGTTCGGGACTAGTGACCCGGCATCGGCAGGCTCCCAGCACGGCAAGCTGAAATAGAGATGCACATTAAACTAGGGATGGCAACGAATAGCGATTTTAACGATTCGAATATCCGGTCAGTAAGGTATTCGAATATTCGTTATAATTCTATTACAAACTCAAAATCACTCAAACTCTTATAAGAAATGCCAAATTAAGCTACTTTTAAATTACTAAGCATTATCTTCTTCCTGTAAGGCCATGCAAATATGATTACGATTCATTCATTGTTATCGGCCACTGTACATTTATGGGCGCTTTCACAAATGATTCAAAAATCGGCTTGATGTCACTTGAACTGCTTTCCGTTGAAGTGTGTTTGTTTTTCAAATGATTATTCAGATTGATCTTGTACCCAAATCTGTTAAATCCAATTTGCACCTAGCAGTTTTCTTATTCCCTGCACGATTGTAGTCTTTCCAAACGTATGACTGAGTGGGCGGCATTTTTTTGAGGACAACATCATAAAGATCGTATTTTATATAGTACTTTTGGGTAATATTGAGCAGTTAATTATAAATTTAAGAAACACGGGGTGGATGTTGCAGCTTGTCTGTAATATTTTAAAGGAATTTTCTCATCTAAACAGTTTTGACATCATAATTAAACACCTTAGCACCTACTGTAATTATCCAATTAAATGGCAGAGTGTCAATTAACACTTGCGATTGATGCGACCACAACATTGTATATTCAAACATCCTGGGGCAATTTCTTTTGTATTGGAAGGTTTTATGATGGCTTCAAATTGTAAAAGAAAGCAACAGATTTATGACAGTTTATATTATTTTTGCAAATATTATATATTTTGACCGAATATTCGAATACTGGAATAGTATTCGGACGTTTGAGCGAATATTCGAATATTCATTGCCATTCCTACATTAAACACATATTTCTGTATAAAATGTCTGTAACAATTGTTGTACAACTAACACCTGCAGTACCGGTATACAAGTGGTCTCCTGGTTCTTTTACATACACAGTGCAAAACACCGACATGAGACCTCGGTTTAACATCCCATCTGAAAGACTGTTAATTTTATTAGGGTCAGACGGGGGATCAAACCTGCGGATTACCAGTCCAATTTCACAATTAAAAATATTGTACCAGTTGCACATCAAGTGTCGTGTGCAAAATAGTTATTGAACAAAAGAAAGCTAAGTATGTCACGAGTATGTCCCACGAGGGCTTCCTTATCGGATATCGAAGGTGATCAGGATGTGTCGCCATTAACAAATTCAATTATGCACGAGTCTGACGGGTCATTGTTTGCAAAATAGTTATTGAACAGAAGGAAACTGAGGGACTCCTGGTTATATCTCAAAGGTGTTTAGAATTACTGACATTTCTAGATTAGCAAATTCAATTATGCGGGACCGTGACTGGTCATTGTTTGCAACCTAGAAACAAAAGAAGAAATATTATGCACGCACGGGTGCGAATTTGTAGATTAGAATATTAGGAATTGTTTTAAGTCCATTGTCATCTTTATGAGCATATATAGCAGATTGTTCTAAAGCTAGTCAGGTTTTCATAGGCCAGGCGGCCGCACACCACACCAACAATATTATCTTCAAGGAGATTCCTTACCCATGGGTGGAACGTCACTCTACGTCCTATGTAAAGTTTCGTTTGCACCATTCTTCTTAACAGAATAGAACAGAACAGAATTTTTTAATGCACAATTTAGCAGATCTTAAACAATTGATCTTGTGAAATTGCTATTTCCACGTGCGTTATACATCGGAATTCCCGTTTTTTTCAGCAAAATGTCCGTACGCGTTATATATAGATAAATACGGTATGTACATGTATTGCTATATTTGATCAAAGTCCTGTTTCAGACACTATCATTTTACATATAACTGGCTCTGTTTATATCGAATTTCGTTAAGTCAAATTTCGGTTATGTCGAAGTATTTTGTTCGGTCCGACGGAATTCGACATAGCGGATGTAGACTGTAGATCTATATTTATATACAAGCATTCCACAATTTTGTAACTATATATGACTATGTATGTAGTGTACACCTCAGAAATAAACGTTTGTTCTGTTGTTGTTGTTCAGTTGTTCTAAGTTTGCAGAGGTGTTTCTCTCTTCAAATTTAATTACCTCTGTGCTGGAAAATGTGCAATAGTTTTCCTCCGAGGATACGCTTCTTGACATCTCATATTTAGCACGCTCTTGAATGTCTAACAATGCTAATAACTCGTCGTTATCTCTTTCTACAGCTACAAAATACAACATGGCACAATATGGAACAGAAATATAATTTCAGGGTTCATTCTAGGTCAGAATTTTTGGGAGAAGTGAGAAAGTGCACGATTGCGTTCTTAAATGGTGTTATTTAATAAATTTCAACAAAATAGGGCTAAAAGTCACAATTTGACAATTTTGTGTTTTTTACGTTTATTTATCGTCGCTACCGGTTGCCCATATGAGCGACGCCTCCTGAAGAGATTAGTTATTTTAGATTTTGGAGGATAGTGCAAATCCCATGGATTATCAGTCCAGCGTGTTACCACTGGACTACATATACGTCTGTAACAATTTTGAATAGAAGGAGTGCTTTATAATGGGCCAGTGTATCTTATCGGACAATATTTTGTATGAAAATTGTAAAAAGGTTTTTAGGGCGAAGTCATGGTCCCTAGGGCAACTATCGCCCCAGTCGCCATTTAGAATGAGCCCAGTTGTTTAGATTTCTCTCCATTTGAATAAAATAGTTGGCACTACGACCATTGAAGAAGCTAATAACATTTTAAGATTGGTGTCACATCATTTTGCCTTACTCCAGTTTTAGAAATAATTACCGATATGTACACACTTTGACAATTGGGTTCTATAGGTATGTGCAACATACTTTAGTATTACAATATTATAATATATACACGGGCATTCATTAAAATCTTCACAATACATAGTTCCCGTGTGACGTCATCATTCCTACTGTGGCTGCCATTTTGATTGGCAAAGTTGATCAGATATTATATATAATACATAGTTCCCGTGTGACGTCATCATTCCTACTGTGGCTGCCATTTTGATTGGCAAAGTTGATCAGATATTATATATAATATATAGTAGCGTAATTTTGTTTTCTTCATAAAATATTTATTTTTCATCCCATCACCGTGGTTCATACATTGTTGGAAAGCTCCCAATGGACATATTTTTTGTATCATTTCACAAATTTCATATCCATAACGAATAAATAATAATTTACCATTTCAACTGTGAAAATAGACTTTCAAAAATAGGTGCAAGTTAACTATAATTTATAATCCATACATCATTGTCAAAAAATAAATTAATATTTAAAAAGTGCATTTTAATACATTAAAAATCATACCAAATTTTATATTAAGAAACCAAAATGAATAAAGTTATTGCAATTAAAGAATTATCATGAAATTGCCGTTAATAAAACTTGCCAGTCAAAATGGTTGCCAAGATAAGATCTTATCAGTGTTTTTGACTATTTTCACAGGCCGTGGGAACTATGTATCGGGTACAACTTATTACTGCGATAAATATCATACAATGGGGCCTCTGTGGTCGAGTAGGTATAGTCAGACTACAAATAAATTGCTCCCACCAGTAGTGCAGAATTTTATGATGCGAGTATTACGCTAACCAACGGGCTATCGGAAGGTAAGTGGTTATACCCAGTGCCTGAAACACAATTTGTAGAGGCACCTGAGATCTTCCTCTGCTACATGAAATCTGGAAGGTTTGACCTATATTTTATTTTTTCGGGCAGATGTATCGCTATATATGTTATTTAGTTTTTGGGGTTAAAAGACGCACGGACAGCTTAGGTCATATGGCAACTCTCCAGCTATTATTGGGATATGAAGACCCCGGGTGTCCCTTCGAGCAGTATTTCAGGTACGAACAGACACACAGATAGAACCACCAATCTTCTGCAAGTCAGTTAAATAGCTTAATCACATGAAACAATGTCGACACCCTCAGTGGGATTCCAACCTACAGGGACGAGGTGCAAGTGATTTGAAGTCAATGACAGTAACCATTAAGCGACATGAAACATACCAATCTTCTGAGATGTAACTTTACGCAGCTCTTCCAGCCTTGTTTCCAATGTATTCATCAACGATTTGTTTTCTAGACACATCCTACAAACAATAATGCCCTGATGAAGCCGAGCAAATGCATTCCACTACAGTCAAACCTGTGTTAGTGGTCACCTCTATTAAGCAGCCAACCTGTATTATACCCAATATGTTGTTTTATTATACATTTGACCTCTATTAAGCAGCCACCTGTGCTAAGCAGCCACTTTCTGTGATTACCTTGCATGGCTGCTTAAGAAAGGTTTTACTGTATATCATACAAATCTACGTAATATAAAACACGTAAAACAGGACACTCTAATGTAGTGTAAAACAGGACACTCTCATGTAGTGTAAAACAAGACACTCTAATGTAGTGTAAAACAGGACACTCTAATGTAGTGTAAAACAGGACACTCTCGTATAGTGTAAAACAGGACACTATAATGTAGTGTAAAACAAGACACTCTAATGTAGTGTAAAACAGGACATTCTAATGTAGTGTAAAACAGGACATTCTAATGTAGTGTAAAACAGGACACTCTAATGTAGTGTAAAACAGGATACTCTAATGTAGTGTAAAACAGGACACTCTTGTGTAGTGTAAAACAGGATACTCTCATGTAGTATAAAACAGGACACTCTCGTGTAGTGTAAAACAGGACACTCTAATGTAGTGTAAAACAGGACATTCTAATGTAGTGTAAAACAGGACATCTAATGTAGTGTAAAACAGGACATCTAATGTAGTGTAAAACAGGACACTCTAATGTAGTGTAAAACAGGACACTATAATGTAGTGTAAAACAGGACACTCTCGTGTAGTGTAAACCAGGACACTCTAATGTAGTGTAAAACAAGATACTCTAATGTAGTGTAAAACAAGATACTCTAATGTAGTGTAAAACAAGACACTCTAATGTAGTGTAAAACAGGACACTCTAATGTAGTGTAAAACAGGACACTCTCGTGTAGTGTAAAACAGGACACTCTAATGTAGTGTAAAACAGGAAATTCCAATGTAATGTAAAACAGGACATTCTAATGTAGTGTAAAACAGGACACTCTAATGTAGTGTAAAACAGGATACTCTAATGTAGTGTAAAACAGGACACTCTTGTGTAGTGTAAAACAGGATACTCTCATGTAGTGTAAAACAGGACACTCTCGTGTAGTGTAAAACAGGATACTCTAATGTAGTGTAAAACAGGACACTCTTGTGTAGTGTAAAACAGGACACTTTAATGTAGTGTAAAACAGGACACTCTAATGTAGTGTAAAACAGGACACTCTCATGTAGTGTAAAACAGGACACTCTAATGTAGTGTAAAACAGGACACTCTAATGTAGTGTAAAACAGGACACTATAATGTAGTGTAAAACAGGACACTCTAATGTAGTGTAAAACAGGACACTCTAATGTTGTGTAAAACAGGACACTCTAATGTTGTGTAAAACAGGACACTCTAATGTTGTGTAAAACAGGACACTCTAATGTAGTGTAAAACAGGACACTATAATGTAGTGTAAAACAGGACACTCTTGTGTAGTGTAAAACAGGACACTCTCATGTAGCGTAAACAGGACATCTAATGTAGTGTAAAACAGACACTCTAATGTAGTGTAAAACAGGACTGTAGTGTAAAACAGGACACTCTAATGTAGTTAAAACAGGACACTCTAATGTAGTGCAAATAGGACACTCTAATGTAGTGTAAAACAGGACACTCTTGTGTAGTGTAAAACAGGACACTCTTGTGTAGTGTAAAACAGGACATCTCATGTAGTGTAAAACAGGACACTCTAATGTAGTGTAAAACAGGACATCTCATGTAGTGTAAAACAGGACACTCTCATGTAGTGTAAAACAGGACATCTAATGTAGTGTAAAACAAGACACTCTAATGTAGTGTAAAACAGGACACTCTCATGAAGTGTAAAACAGGACATCTAATGTAGTGTAAAACAGGACACTCTTGTGTAGTGTAAAACAGGACATCTAATGTAGTGTAAAACAAGACACTCTAATGTAGTGTAAAACAGGACACTCTATGTAGTGTAAAACAGGACATCTCATGTAGTGTAAAACAGGACACTCTCATGTAGTTCAAAATAGGACACTCTAATGTAGTGTAAAACAGGACACTCTCATGTAGTGCAAAATAGGACACTCTAATGTAGTGTAAAACAGGACACTCTTGTGTAGTGTAAAACAGGACACTCTTGTGTAGTGTAAAACAGGACATCTCATGTAGTGTAAAACAAGACACTCTAATGTAGTGTAAAACAGGACACTCATGTAGTGTAAAACAGGACACTCTCATGTAGTGCAAAATAGGACACTCTAATGTAGTGTAAAACAGGACACTCTTGTGTAGTGTAAAACAGGACACTCTTGTGTAGTGTAAAACAGGACATCTCATGTAGTGTAAAACAGGACACTCTAATGTAGTGTAAAACAGGACATCTCATGTAGTGTAAAACAGGACACTCTCATGTAGTGTAAAACAGGACATCTCATGTAGTGTAAAACAAGACACTCTAATGTAGTGTAAAACAGGACACTCTCGTGTAGTGTAAAACAGGACATCTCATGTAGTGTAAAACAGGACACTCTCATGTAGTTCAAAATAGGACACTCTAATGTAGTGTAAAACAGGACACTCTCATGTAGTGCAAATAGGACACTGTAGTGTAAAACAGGACACTCTTGTGTAGTGTAAACAGGACACTCTTGTGTAGTGTAAAACAGGACATCTCATGTAGTGTAAAACAAGACACTCTAATGTAGTGTAAAACAGGACACTCATGTAGTGTAAAACAGGACACTCTCATGTAGTTCAAAATAGGACACTCTAATGTAGTGCAAAATAGGACACTCTAATGTAGTGTAAAACAGGACACTCTTGTGTAGTGTAAAACAGGACACTCTTGTGTAGTGTAAAACAGGACATCTCATGTAGTGTAAAACAGGACACTCTAATGTAGTGTAAAACAGAACATCAAATGTAGTGTAAAACAGGACACTCTCATGAAGTGTAAAACAGGACATTCTAATGTAGTGTAAAACAGGACACTCTAATGTAGTGTAAAACAGGACACTCTCATGAAGTGTAAAACAGGACATCTAATGTAGTGTAAAACAGGACACTCTTGTGTAGTGTAAAACAGGACACTCTAATGTAGTGTAAAACAAGACACTCTAATGTAGTGTAAAACAGGACACTCTAATGTAGTGTAAAACAGGACACTCTCATGTAGTGTAAAACATGACACTCTCATGTAGTGTAAAACAGGACATCTCATGTAGTGTAAAACAGGACACTCTCATGTAGTGTAAAACAGGACATCTCATGTAGTGTAAAACAAGACACTCTAATGTAGTGTAAAACAGGACACTCTCGTGTAGTGTAAAACAGGACATCTCATGTAGTGTAAAACAGGACACTCTCATGTAGTTCAAAATAGGACACTCTAATGTAGTGTAAAACAGGACACTCTCATGTAGTGCAAAATAGGACACTGTAGTGTAAAACAGGACACTCTTGTGTAGTGTAAAACAGGACACTCTTGTGTAGTGTAAAACAGGACATCTCATGTAGTGTAAAACAAGACACTCTAATGTAGTGTAAAACAGGACACTCATGTAGTGTAAAACAGGACACTCTCATGTAGTTCAAAATAGGACACTCTAATGTAGTGCAAAATAGGACACTCTAATGTAGTGTAAAACAGGACACTCTTGTGTAGTGTAAAACAGGACACTCTTGTGTAGTGTAAAACAGGACATCTCATGTAGTGTAAAACAGGACACTCTAATGTAGTGTAAAACAGAACATCAAATGTAGTGTAAAACAGGACACTCTCATGAAGTGTAAAACAGGACATTCTAATGTAGTGTAAAACAGGACACTCTAATGTAGTGTAAAACAGGACACTCTCATGAAGTGTAAAACAGGACATCTAATGTAGTGTAAAACAGGACACTCTTGTGTAGTGTAAAACAGGACACTCTAATGTAGTGTAAAACAAGACACTCTAATGTAGTGTAAAACAGGACACTCTAATGTAGTGTAAAACAGGACACTCCCATGTAGTGTAAAACATGACACTCTCATGTAGTGTAAAACAGGACACTCTAATGTAGTGTAAAACAGGACACTCTAATGTAGTGTAAAACAGGACACTCTAATGTAGTGTAAAACAGGACACTCTAATGTAGTGTAAAACAGGACACTCTAATGTAGTGTAAAACAGGACACTCTAATGTAGTGTAAAACAGGACACTCTAATGTAGTGTAAAACAGGACACTCTAATGTAGTGTAAAACAGGACACTATAATGTAGTGTAAAACAGGACACTCTTATGTAGTGTAAAACAGGACACTCTAATGTAGCGTAAAACAGGACACTCTAATGTAGTGTAAAACAGGACACTCTAATGTAGTGTAAAACAGGATATCTCATGTAGTGTAAAACAGGACACTCTCATGTAGTGTAAAACAGGACACTCTAATGTAGTGTAAAACAGGACACTCTAGTGTAGTGTAAAACAGGACATCTCATGTAGTGTAAAACAGGACACTCTCATGTAGTGTAAAACAGGACACTCTAATGTAGTGTAAAACAGGACACTCTAATGTAGTGTAAAACAGGACACTCTAATGTAGTGTAAAACAGGACACTCTAATGTAGTGTAAAACAGGACACTCTTATGTAGTGTAAAACAGGACACTCTAATGTAGTGTAAAACAGGACACTCTTATGTAGTGTAAAACAGGACACTCTCATGTAGTGTAAAACAGGACACTCTCATGTAGTGCAAAACAGGACACTCTAATGTAGTGTAAAACAGGACACTCTTGTGTAGTGTAAAACAGGACACTCTTATGTAGTGTAAAACAGGACACTCTCATGTAGTGTAAAACAGGACACTCTAATGTAGTGTAAAACAGGACATCTCATGTAGTGTAAAACAGGACACTCTCATGTAGTGTAAAACAGGACATCTCATGTAGTGTAAAACAAGACACTCTAATGTAGTGTAAAACAGGACACTCTCGTGTAGTGTAAAACAGGACATCTCATGTAGTGTAAAACAGGACACTCTCATGTAGTTCAAAATAGGACACTCTAATGTAGTGTAAAACAGGACACTCTCATGTAGTGCAAAATAGGACACTGTAGTGTAAAACAGGACACTCTTGTGTAGTGTAAAACAGGACACTCTTGTGTAGTGTAAAACAGGACATCTCATGTAGTGTAAAACAAGACACTCTAATGTAGTGTAAAACAGGACACTCATGTAGTGTAAAACAGGACACTCTCATGTAGTTCAAAATAGGACACTCTAATGTAGTGCAAAATAGGACACTCTAATGTAGTGTAAAACAGGACACTCTTGTGTAGTGTAAAACAGGACACTCTTGTGTAGTGTAAAACAGGACATCTCATGTAGTGTAAAACAGGACACTCTAATGTAGTGTAAAACAGAACATCAAATGTAGTGTAAAACAGGACACTCTCATGAAGTGTAAAACAGGACATTCTAATGTAGTGTAAAACAGGACACTCTAATGTAGTGTAAAACAGGACACTCTCATGAAGTGTAAAACAGGACATCTAATGTAGTGTAAAACAGGACACTCTTGTGTAGTGTAAAACAGGACACTCTAATGTAGTGTAAAACAAGACACTCTAATGTAGTGTAAAACAGGACACTCTAATGTAGTGTAAAACAGGACACTCTCATGTAGTGTAAAACATGACACTCTCATGTAGTGTAAAACAGGACACTCTAATGTAGTGTAAAACAGGACACTCTAATGTAGTGTAAAACAGGACACTATAATGTAGTGTAAAACAGGACACTCTAATGTAGTGTAAAACAGGACACTCTAATGTTGTGTAAAACAGGACACTCTAATGTTGTGTAAAACAGGACACTCTAATGTTGTGTAAAACAGGACACTCTAATGTAGTGTAAAACAGGACACTATAATGTAGTGTAAAACAGGACACTCTTGTGTAGTGTAAAACAGGACACTCTCATGTAGCGTAAAACAGGACACTCTAATGTAGTGTAAAACAGGACACTCTAATGTAGTGTAAAACAGGACATCTCATGTAGTGTAAAACAGGACACTCTAATGTTGTGTAAAACAGGACACTATAATGTAATGTAAAACAGGACACTCTAATGTAGTGTAAAACAGGACACTCTTGTGTAGTGTAAAACAGGACATCTCATGTAGTGTAAAACAAGACACTCTTGTGTAGTGTAAAACAGGACACTCTTGTGTAGTGTAAAACAGGACATCTCATGTACCGGTAGTGTAATTTTGACTATGCCTTTAAGACAAAATATTGCTTATGATCAGACGGATGGATTTTTCAACTTTTATCAGATGCGCACGAAGCCATCCAATATTTATTAATATGTTACTTAAAATAGTATGATAAACAATAACAGTAATAATAAATCCATTTATTAGTAGTTCCTTAGTTCTTAGTTTATCAGCCGCAAGCAATATATTTTCCGGGCAATGGGTATCTATATTGTACCCATGTACTAGCATTTCCTGAACTCTTGCCAAGCAGTACTCGAGAGTACCCCTCCCATCTCTATTACAAATACAGCCCAGTACCTTTTATATTTCTCAATACAGACAGTTTTAGGTTTTGACTCTGTTGTCTGTCCGTCTGTGTGTCGTCTCCGTTGCATCAGCTGGGTAGACATATCACCGAGATCCTGGTTTTTCTCCGAAACAAGGGAGGTTACTCTATCACTACCACCACCAGCTATGTTTACCTACAGGTGAGTAAATATAGGGGGTGCATATCATCATCTTCGATAGTGGTAAAAGACCCTATGTGCATATGAAACTACAAGACATATAGGACCTTCTTCCAATATAATAAAGATGTCATGATATAAAGAATTGTAAAAATGTAGTAAATATTTGTACTGTAAATATCTATATTCACTGGAAATCTACTTTGTGGATCGCAAAAATGTGCAAACCTGTGTCAGTGGCCACCTCCATCAAGCAGCCAACCTGACTTAACCCATTCCACACCAAGTAACTGACATGGACTGGTGCATGATATTTTTAGACGAATAAATTAATACGAAAATTACATTTGGACCAGTTCATTTATCAAAATAGGTAATTTTGTCTAAAAATAGTAATATTACTGGCAAAAAGTGCAGATCCTGATGTGACGAATCGTCTCATCTGGATCTACACTTCTTATAAGCATATTTGAGGTCTGTGGTGTTGTTAATCAGCCAGTTTCCCAAAATGTTGTTTTATTATACATTTGCCCTCTATTAAGCAGCCACCTGTGTTAAGTAGCCACTTCTATGATTCCATTGGCTGGCTGCTTAACACAGGTTTGACTGTACATATCATAAACATAACACTTTTAAAAATACAATACGTTTGAAACAGCAGTGAGCTTGTATAACTGTGAAAAATATTTTGAAATTTAGTCCAAATGCACAAAAATACAACATTTTGATTGGCTGTCACAAGAAGCGGACGGACGGACATGAGTGACTCATATACAGCCACCATATACTTTGTATCGGGAGGAAAATAAAACTGTTTATTATTCTTATCTCTTATAATGGATGATAGCAATTACATTTACAGTACAAGCAGGGCCTCCTCTGCATTTTGAAAACCTGTCGTCAAATATTTGCCGAGATTCTTGAGCCAATTTTTTAAAGATTTGAGCAGTTATCAGGGCTCATTCTAGAGCGCGCCATGGGCAAAATAGTCACCCTAGACTTCGCCCCCTGGGGCCCACTTCTCCCTTGCCTGCCTAAGGGCACAATCGTAACAGCTCCAGCGGGGCTCGAACTCTGGACCTTTCGCACCTGAAGCGAACGCGCATCCACTGCGCTATCACGACTTCCAAGCACTTGTACAGCACTCCTATTCAAATATTATATTTAGTGGTCATAATATGTATTGTAACCCTATTTTCCGGACATTTATTAAATAATACCATTTAAGGACGCAATCGCGCGCTTTCTCACTTCTCATATATTCTGACCTAGAAATGAGCCCGGCCGCTATTGGCAATTACTCACTTCTCATATATTCTGACCTAGAAATGAGCCCGGCCGTTATTGGCAATTTTTCCACAATTACATGCTATCCCCCCCCCCCCCCCCCCCCCCGTTATTTTGTTCAATCTTTTTTGGAGACAATGACGAATGACAAAGGAGGCCCTGACGATGATAAAAAAGAAAACAAGCTGAAAAAGGACGAATGTTAGGTGTTATTATATATAAACAAGAAGTAGCAACAAGGAGTACCGTCGATAGTAAACTGCATGCAAAGATCAACTCCATTTAGAACTTATATTTCAAGCATTCAAAATAAAATTGTGTGTTTTCTGTTATTTAACCCTTTCCTTCATAGAGATTTAGGTTAATATACTATTGTATCTCCATACAAACGACAGCCATTTAACCCTTTCCTTCATAGAGATTTAGGTTAATATACTATTGTATCTCCATACAAACGACAGGCATTTAACCCTTTCCTTCATAGAGATTTAGGTTAATATACTATTATATCTCCATACAAACGACAGGCATTTAACCCTTTCCCTCATAGAGATTTAGTTAATATACTATTGTATCTCCATACAAACGACAGGCATTTAACTTTCCTTCATAGAGATTTAGGTTAATATACTATTATATCTCCATACAAACGACAGCCATTTAACCCTTTCCTTCATAAGATTTAGGTTAATATATTTATCTCCATACAAACGACAGCCATTTAACCATTTCCTTCATAGAGATTTAGGTTAATATACTATTGTATCTCCATACAAACGACAGGCATTTAACCCTTTCCTTCATAGAGATTTAGGTTAATATACTATTGTATCTCCATACAAACGACAGGCATTTAACCCTTTCCTTCATAGAGATTTAGGTAAATAACTATTATATCTCCATACAAACGACAGCCATTTAACCTTTCCTTCATAGAGATTTAGGTTAATATACTATTGTATCTCCATACAAACGACAGCCATTTAACCCTTTCCTTCATAGAGATTTAGTTAATATACTATTGTATCTCCATACAAACGACAGCCATTTAACCCTTTCCTTCATAGAGATTTAGGTTAATATACTATTATATCTCCATACAACGACAGGCATTTAAACATTCCTTCATAGAGATTTAGGTTAATATACTATTGTATCTCCATACAAACGACAGGCATTTAACCATTTCCTTCATAGAGATTTAGGTTAATATACTATTGTATCTCCATACAAACGACAGCTATTTAACCCTTTCCTTCATAGAGATTTAGGTTAATATACTATTGTATCTCCATACAAACAACAGCCATTTAACCCTTTCCTTCATAGAGATTTAGGTTAATATACTATTGTATCTCCATACAAACAACAGCCATTTAACACTTTCCTTCATAGAGATTTAGGTTAATATACTATTGTATCTCCATACAAACAACAGCCATTTAACCCTTTCCTTCATAGAGATTTAGGTTAATATACTATTATATCTCCATACAAACGACAGCCATTTAACCCTTCATAGAGATTTAGGTTAATATACTATTGTATCTCCATACAAACGACAGTCATTTAGCTATCATGCAGTGGATAAGTAGTCGCCATATATATCCCACCGCCATAGATATTACTGGGACTACATAGAGATTTATGTTAATATACTATTATATCTCCATACAAATGACAGCCATTTAGCTATCATGCAGTAGATAAGTAGTCGCCATATCTATCCCACCTCCATAGATATTACTGGGACTACATGAGAGTCTGGCCTTTATTATGAACAATGGTTTGGCTACTGCATTGTCAATATATGTCATACTGGTAATGGCGTCAATAGGTGCTTCTACGAAGGAAAGGGTTGATGAACATTGGTTTGGCTACTGCATTGTCAATATATGTCATATTGGTAATGGCGTCAATAGGTGCTTCTATGAGGGAAAGGGTTGATGAACATTGCTTTGGCTACTGCATTGTCAATGTATGTCGGATAAAGGAAATATGCTGAAATACATGTAAGAGCAATCTTGGTTCAAAGGAACTGATATATGTTGAATATGTGTACTGGGATGGTCATAACAGAAGCAATCCACATGCCAGTCTATGTCAGGAATGGTGATAGCAGAAGCAATCCACATGCCAGTCTATGTCGGGAATGGTCATAACAGAAGCAATCCACATGCCAGTCCATGTCGGGAATGGTCATAACAGAGGCAATCCACATGCCAGTCTATGTCGGGAATGGTCATAACAGAAGCAATCCACATGCCAGTCTATGTCGGGAATGGTCATAACAGAAGCAATCCACATGCCAGTCTATGTCGGGAATGGTCATAGCAGAAGCAATCCACATGCCAGTCTATGTTGGGAATGGTCATAACAGAAGCAAACCACATGCCAGTCTATGACGGGAATGGTCATAACAGAAGCAATCTACATGCCAGTCTATGTCGGGAATGGTCATAACAGAAGCAAACCACATGCCAGTCTATGTCGGGAATGGTCATAGCAGAAGCAAACCACATGCCAGTCTATGTCGGGAACGGCTGTTGCCGAAGCAATCGACATGCCAATCTATGTCGGGGATGGCCGTAACAGAAGCAATCCACATGCCAGTCTATGTCGGGGATGGCCGTAACAGAAGCAATCCACATGCCAGTCTATGTCGGGGATGGCCGTAACAGAAGCAATCCACATGCCAATCTATGTCGGGGATGGCCGTAACAGAAGCAATCCACATGCCAGTCTATGTCGGGGATGGCCGTAACAGAAGCAATCCACATGCCAGTCTATGTCGGGGATGGCCGTAACAGAAGCAATCCACATGCCAATCTATGTCGGGGATGGCCGTAACAGAAGCAATCCACATGCCAGTCTATGTCGGGGATGGCCGTAACAGAAGCAATCCACATGCCAGTCCAGTCTATGTCGGGAAGTGCTGTTATGTTGGGACCGTAACTGAATAATCCACATGCCAGTCTATGTCGGGGATGGCTGTAACAGAAGCAATCCACATGCCAGTCTATGTTGGGAACTGTTGTTATGTTGGGACCGTAACTGAATAATCCACATGCCAGTCTATGTCAGGAACTGCTGTTATGTTGGGACCGTAACTGAAGCAATCCACATGCCAGTCTATGTCAGGAACTGCTGTTATGTTGGGACCATAACTGAAGCAATCCACATGCCAGTCTATGTCAGGAACTGCTGTTATGTTTGGACCATAACTGAAGCAATCCACATGCCAGTCTATGTCAGGAACTGCTGTTATGTTGGGACCGTAACTGAATAATCCACATGCCAGTCTATGTCAGGAACTGCTGTTATGTTGGGACCATAACTGAATAATCCACATGCCAGTCTATGTCAGGAACTGCTGTTATGTTGGGACCGTAACTGAATAATCCACATGCCAGTCTATGTCAGGAACTGCTGTTATGTTGGGACCGTAATTGAAGCAATCCACATGCCAGTATAATATACATATAATATGTTATAGTTAATGTCGCTAGAACTTGTGGCCCGACCAATTTGCTTTTCTATGTATTAGTACATGTATGTTTTGTGTTTATGTAAAAAGAATACGGCAATAAAATATAACCAAACCGAGTCTATTTATGTTTCTATTAGTACCACACTATTTTGGACAGACATTTTAGTGTGATCATTGTATACAGTCCATTCGCTTTCGGGCTTAAAAAATTGCACCAAAAGCGTAGGTCATACGACATGATTTCTTGAACTGATGGTCACTCGGGGTAGAACCACCAACCTTCCAAATAATTTGACACTCCCAGTAGGATACGAACCTATAGCGGTGAGGGGCAAGTGATTTGAAGTAAGAACTCTGGGCCACGGAGGGCAACTTGTACTCAAGATCAGTAAGGACTGTGTAAACGTATTTAGTGAAAGTTAGCATCTCTGGTCCACACTGAGCACTATCCATCTATACACCAATCTCCCCTTACGGTTTTTTCTAGAGCGGACGTACCCTGCCTTTTTAGCATGCCCTCTTGCCTTTTAGCCCCGCCCTCTTGCATTTTAGCCCCACCCTCTTGCCTGTTAGCCGCATGCCCTCTTGCCTTTTAGCCCCGCCCTCTTGCCGTTTAGCCCCACCCTCTTGCCTTTTAGCCCCGCCCTCTTGCCTTTTAGCCCCACCCTCTTGCCTTTTAGTGAAGCCTCAACAGGTGCCTTCAGGCGGGTTGACATATATAACTTAGAAATCATCCGCCCTTTTCACCAATATGTACTGCCTTACTGCCTCTGATCAATCACCGTAATTTAGCAAATCTTTCTAGGGACTAACACCCCACAATACTCCCTCCCGCACATCATTGTGGCTCAAAATGCACCCGGCCCCTTTTCTGACCCACCATGCCCTATTTTAATCTCTAGAATAAACCCTAGTGTTGAACAAAATTGATTAAATCACTTAAAAGTTAAAACATCTGTCCAAAATTATTCAAACTAAGGCATACAATTTCTATGGAGTTACATGAATATATTTGTAAGAAAATTTAATGTTGGTATTAATTAAGACAGCAAAATATTAGTATTTCATGCGAAGGGCTGGAGCTAGAGGGGGGATTTGGGAAAATAATTAATATTACATGTGCAGGTCTGGAACTAGATAAAGGGGTGACTTGGGAAAATAATTTAATATTACATGTGCAGGGCTCGAGCTAGAGGGGGGACTCGGGAGAAATCATTTTCTATTTAAGATAATAATTTATTTGCCATTTTCATAATTCCTTCACAACATTTTAAGTTTAGTGAGCTTTTTGATGTCAATATAAACACAAATCTTGCTGCTAACATTTGTACCCAAGTCATTTCATTGGTTTTGGATGGAAGGAAGATGGAAGATAATTCTATTTTCCCTTCCTGCAATGCGGGTCGATATAAAAAATAATAGTACACATTTGTTTCATTTATAAATTTTATAAATTAAGAGGCTTCTAATCTGAACATTGTAAAACATGGGGGCACAGTGAGATATTCATTTTACCTCACCCCGGTTAGTTTGTTTGTTTGTCCGTCTGCACGATTATGCAAAAATAATATCGATGGATGTTCATGAATTTATTTTGGGAAAGTCTGCAACAGGCCTAGGACTAATTCATCACCCTTGGAGATAATCTGGAACTCAACAAAATTAGCACTGGGGGGGGGGGAATTAGATATCACAAACACAGGAATATGAGTATCTTAGCAATTTATTCATAATGATGTAATAACATGCAGAGATTATCTGAGGACATGATTCAACCTCAGCCATGTACTCACCATTCTGAACACCATTTTTTAATACAAAAACGTGCGTTAATCTATAAACCTTACCTATCAAATCTGTGCGCCCAGACCTGCTGACTGTCCATCAGTGAGTTCTCTCGGCTTTCTACCTCATACTGCAGCTCATTTATCTCCTGTTACCATGCAGCATGCAACGAGATATCATAACACATTCTGCTATAGCAACGGTATATGAGAAATCACAGATCATCGTGTTTCAATATTGCAAGTCATACTGGGTTTTTTCTTCTTCAAGAAATCCGCTTCGTTCCAAATTGATAATGTGCAAAACTCAAATCATTAGCAATGAAAACAAAGAGAAGTTGGATCATTTGAGTTCACAATATCTTCTAGTATTTACATGAAAACTTACTGTACATGTATTTACATGACAATTACTGTATTTACATGATCAATTACTGTATATACATGATCAATTATTGTATTTACATGACACTTACTGTATTTACATGATCAATTACTATATATACATGATCAATTATTGTATTTACATGACAATTACTGTATTTACATGATCAATTACTATATATACATGATCAATTATTGTATTTACATGACCAATTACTGTATTTACATGACCAATTACTGTATTTACATGAC
>JABXNX010000293.1:0-18723 GCA_014843695.1 Archivesica marissinica | reverse complement strand
GGCAATGTATACACGTACTTACCGTCATAACTAGGCAATGTATACACGTACTTACCGTCATAACTAGGCAATGTATACACGTACTTACCGTCATAACTAGGCTATGTATACACGTACTTACCGTCATAACTAGGCAATGTATACACGTACTTACCGTCATAACTAGGCAATGTATACACGTACTTACCGTCATAACTAGGCAATGTATACACGTACTTACCGTCATAACTAGGCAATGTATACACGTACTTACCGTCATAACTAGGTAATGTATACACGTACTTACCGTCATAACTAGGCAATGTATACACGTACTTACCGTCATAACTAGGCAATGTATACACGTACTTACCGTCATAACTAGGCAATGTATACACGTACTTGTCATAACTAGGCAATGTATACACGTACTTACCGTCATAACTAGGCAATGTATACACGTACTTACCGTTCATAACTAGGCAATGTATACACGTACTTGTCATGACTAGGCAATGTATACACGTACTTACCGTCATAAAGCTATGTATACACACTTATCGACATAACTAGGCAATGTATACACACACTTACCGTCATAACTAGGCAATGTATACACGTACTTACCGTCATAACTAGGCAATGTATACACGTACTTACCGTCATAACTAGGCTATGTATACACGTACTTACCGACATAACTAGGCAATGTATACACGTACTTACCGTCATAACTAGGCTATGTATACACGTACTTACCGTCATAACTAGGCAATGTATACACGTACTTACCGTCATAACTAGGCAATGTATACACGTACTTACCGTCATAACTAGGCTATGTATACACGTACTTACCGTCATAACTAGGCTATGTATACACGTACTTACCGTCATAACTAGGCTATGTATACACGTACTTACCGTCATAACTAGGCAATGTATACACGTACTTACCGTCATAACTAGGCAATGTATACACGTACTTACCGTCATAACTAGGCAATGTATACACGTACTTACCGTCATAACTAGGCAATGTATACACGTACTTACCGTCATAACTAGGCTATGTATACACGTACTTACCGTCATAACTAGGCAATGTATACACGTACTTACCGTCATAACTAGGCAATGTATACACGTACTTACCGTCATAACTAGGCAATGTATACACGTACTTACCGTCATAACTAGGCAATGTATACACGTACTTACCGTCATAACTATAATGTATACACGTACTTACCGTCATAACTAGGCTATGTATACACGTACTTACCGTCATAACTAGGCAATGTATACACGTACTTACCGTCATAACTAGGCAATGTATACACGTACTTACCGTCATAACTAGGCTATGTATACACGTACTTACCGTCATAACTAGGCAATGTATACACGTACTTACCGTCATAACTAGGCAATGTATACACGTACTTACCGTCATAACTAGGCAATGTATACACGTACTTACCGTCATAACTAGGCAATGTATACACGTACTTACCGTCATAACTAGGCAATGTATACACGTACTTACCGTCATAACTAGGCAATGTATACACGTACTTACCGTCATAACTAGGCAATGTATACACGTACTTACCGTCATAACTAGGCAATGTATACACGTACTTACCGTCATAACTAGGCAATGTATACACGTACTTACCGTCATAACTAGGCTATGTATACACGTACTTACCGTCATAACTAGGCAATGTATACACGTACTTACCGTCATAACTAGGCAATGTATACACGTACTTACCGTCATAACTAGGCAATGTATACACGTACTTACCGTCATAACTAGGCAATGTATACACGTACTTGTCTTGCCAGGCAATGTATACACGTACTTACCGTCATAAATTGGCTATGTATACACACTTATCGACATAACTAGGATATGTATACACACACTTATCGTCATAACTAGGCAATGTATACACACCTTACCGACATAACTAGGCTATGTATACACCACTTATCGACATAACTAGGCAATGTGTACACACACTTATCAACATAACTAGGCTATGTATACAAACACTTACCGACATAACTAGGCTATGTATACACACACTTATCGTCATAACTAGGCAATGTATACACATACTTACCGTCATAACTAGGCAATGTATACACGTACTTACCGTCATAACTAGGCAATGTATACACGTACTTACCGTCATAACTAGGCTATGTATACACGTACTTACCGTCATAACTAGGCAATGTATACACGTACTTACCGTCATAACTAGGCAATGTATACACGTACTTACCGTCATAACTAGGCAATGTATACACGTACTTACCGTCATAACTAGGCTATGTATACACGTACTTACCGTCATAACTAGGCAATGTATACACGTACTTACCGTCATAACTAGGCTATGTATACACGTACTTACCGTCATAACTAGGCAATGTATACACGTACTTACCGTCATAACTAGGCTATGTATACACGTACTTACCGTCATAACTAGGCAATGTATACACGTACTTACCGTCATAACTAGACAATGTATACACGTACTTACCGTCATAACTAGGCAATGTATACACGTACTTACCGTCATAACTAGGCAATGTATACACGTACTTACTATCACAACTAGGCAATGTATACACGTACTTACCGACATAACTAGGCAATGTATACACCTACTTACCGACATAACTAGGCAATGTATACACGTACTTACCGTCATAACTAGGCAATGTATACACGTACTTACCGTCATAACTAGGCAATGTATACACGTACTTACCGTCATAACTAGGCAATGTATACACACACTTACCGACATAACTAGGCTATGTATACACGTACTTACCGTCATAACTAGGCAATGTATACACGTACTTACCGTCATAACTAGGCAATGTATACACGTACTTACCGTCATAACTAGGCAATGTATACACGTACTTACCGTCATAACTAGTCTATGTATACACGTACTTACCGTCATAACTAGACAATGTATACACGTACTTATCGACATAACTAGGCTATGTATACACGTACTTACCGTCATAACTAGGCATGTATACACGTACTTACCGTCATAACTAGGCTATGTATACACATACTTACGGCATAACTAGGCAATGTATACACGTACTTACCGTCATAACTAGTCTATGTATACACGTACTTACCGTCATAACTAGACAATGTATACACGTACTTATCGACATAACTAGGCTATGTATACACGTACTTACCGTCATAACTAGGCAATGTATACACGTACTTACCGTCATAACTAGACAATGTATACACGTACTTACCGACATAACTAGGCAATGTATACACGTACTTACCGTCATAACTAGGCAATGTATACACGTACTTACTATCACAACTAGGCAATGTATACACGTACTTACCGACATAACTAGGCAATGTATACACCTACTTACCGACATAACTAGGCAATGTATACACGTACTTACCGTCATAACTAGGCAATGTATACACGTACCTACCGTCATAACTAGGCAATGTATACACGTACTTACCGTCATAACTATAAACTGTATACACGTACTTACCGTCAAAACTAGGCTATGTATACACGTACTTACCGTCATAACTAGGCAATGTATACACGTACTTACCGTCATAACTAGGCAATGTATACACGTACTTACCGTCATAACTAGGCTATGTATACACGTACTTACCGTCATAACTAGGCAATGTATACACGTACTTACCGTCATAACTAGGCAATGTATACACGTACTTACCGTCATAACTAGGCAATGTATACACGTACTTACCGTCATAACTAGGCAATGTATACACGTACTTACCGTCATAACTAGGCAATGTATACACGTACTTACCGTCATAACTAGGCAATGTATACACGTACTTACCGTCATAACTAGGCAATGTATACATGTACTTACCGTCATAACTAGGCAATGTATACACGTACTTGTCATAAGTAGGCAATGCATACACCTACTTACCGTCATAACTAGGCACTGTATACACGTACTTACCGTCATAACTAGGCAATGTATACACGTACTTGTCTTGACTAGGCAATGTATACACGTACTTACCGTCATAAATTGGCTATGTATACCAACACTTATCGACATAACGAGGATATGTATACACACACTTATCGTCATAACTAGGCAATGTATACACACACTTACCGACATAACTAGGCTATGTATACACACACTTATCGACATAACTAGGCAATGTATACACACACTTATCAACATAACTAGGCTATGTATACACACACTTATCGTCATAACTAGGCAATGTATACACACTATTTATCGACATAACTAGGCAAAGTATACACGTACTTACCGTCATAATTAGGCAATGTATACACGTACCTACCGTCATAACTAGTCTATGTATACACGTACTTACCGTCATAACTAGACAATGTATACACGTACTTATCGACATAACTAGGCTATGTATACACGTACTTACCGTCATAACTAGGCAATGTATACACGTACTTACCGTCATAACTAGACAATGTATACACGTACTTACCGACATAACTAGGCAATGTATACACGTACTTACCGTCATAACTAGGCAATGTATACACGTACTTACTATCACAACTAGGCAATGTATACACGTACTTACCGACATAACTAGGCAATGTATACACCTACTTACCGACATAACTAGGCAATGTATACACGTACTTACCGTCATAACTAGGCAATGTATATACGTACCTACCGTCATAACTAGGCAATGTATACACGTACTTACCGTCATAACTATAAACTGTATACACGTACTTACCGTCAAAACTAGGCTATGTATAAACGTACTTACCGTCATAACTAGGCAATGTATACACGTACTTACAGTCATAACTAGACACTGTATACACGTACTTACCGTCATAACTAGGCTATGTATACACGTACTTACCGTCATAACTAGGCAATGTATACACGTACTTACCGTCATAACTAGACAATGTATACACGTACTTACCGTCATAACTAGACAATATATACACGTACTTACCGACATAACTAGGCAATGTATACACCTACTTACCGACATAACTAGGTATTGTATACACGTACTTACCGTCATAACTAGGCAATGTATACACCTACTTACCGACATAACTAGGTAATGTATACACGTACTTACCGTCATAACTATGCAATGTATACACGTACTTACCATCATAACTAGGCTACGTAAACACGTACTTACCGACATAACTAGGCTATGTATACATGTACTTACCGTCATAACTAGGCAATGTATACACGTACTTGTCATAAGTAGGCAATGCATACACCTACTTACCGTCATAACTAGGCAATGTATACACGTACTTACCGTCATAACTAGGCAATGTATACACGTACTTGTCTTGACCAGGCAATGTATACACGTACTTACCGTCATAAATTGGCTATGTATCACACTTATCGACATAACTAGGATATGTATACACACACTTACCGTCATAACTAGGCAATGTATACACACACTTACCGACATAACTAGGCAATGTATACACACACTTACGACATAACTAGGCTATGTATACACACACTTACCGACATAACTAGGCTATGTATACACACACTTACCGTCATAACTAGGCAATGTATACACACACTTATCGTCATAACTAGGCAATGTATACACGTACTTACCGTCATAATAGGCAATGTATACACGTACTTACCGTCATAACTAGGCTATGTATACACGTACTTACCGACATAACTAGGCAATGTATACACGTACTTACCGTCATAACTAGGCTATGTATACACGTACTTACCGTCATAACTAGGCAATGTATACACGTACTTACCGTCATAACTAGGCAATGTATACACGTACTTGTCATAACTAGGCAATGTATACACCTACTTACCGTCATAACTAGGCAATGTATACACGTACTTACCGTCATAACTAGGCAATGTATACACGTACTTACCGTCATAACTAGGCAATGTATACACGTATTGTCATAACTAGGCAATGTATACACGTACTTACCGTCATAACTAGGCATGTATACACGTACAACACCAAACCAATACACACTTACGTCATAACTAGGCAATGTATACACATCGCATAACTAGGCAATGTATACACGTACTTACCGTCATAACTAGGCAATGTATACACGTACTTACCGTCATAACTAGTCTATGTATACACGTACTTACCGTCATAACTAGACAATGTATACACGTACTTATCGACATAACTAGGCTATGTATACACGTACTTACCGTCATAACTAGGCAATGTATACACGTACTTACCGTCATAACTAGACAATGTATACACGTACTTACCGACATAACTAGGCAATGTATACACGTACTTACCGTCATAACTAGGCAATGTATACACGTACTTACCATCATAACTAGGCAATGTATACACGTACTTACCGACATAACTAGGCAATGTATACACCTACTTACCGACATAACTAGGCAATGTATACATGTACTTACCGTCATAACTAGGCAATGTATACACGTACCTACCGTCATAACTAGGCAATGTATACACGTACTTACCGTCATAACTATAAACTGTATACACGTACTTACCGTCAAAACTAGGCTATGTATACACGTACTTACCGTCATAACTAGGCAATGTATACACGTACTTACCGTCATAACTAGACAATGTATACACGTACTTACCGTCATAACTAGGCTATGTATACACGTACTTACCGTCATAACTAGGCAATGTATACACGTACTTACCGTCATAACTAGACAATGTATACACGTACTTACCGTCATAACTAGACAATGTATACACGTACTTACCGACATAACTAGGCAATGTATACACCTACTTACCGTCATAACTAGGTAATGTATACACGTACTTACCGTCATAACTAGGCAATGTATACACCTACTTACCGACATAACTAGGCAATGTATACACGTACTTACCGTCATAACTAGGCAATGTATACACGTACTTACCGTCATAACTAGGCTATGTATACACGTACTTACCGACATAACTAGGCTATGTATACACGTACTTACCGTCATAACTAGGCAATGTATACACGTACTTGTCATAACTAGGCAATGTATACACCTACTTACCGTCATAACTAGGCAATGTATACACGTACTTACCGTCATAACTAGGCAATGTATACACGTACTTACTATCACAACTAGGCAATGTATACACGTACTTACCGACATAACTAGGCTATGTATACACCTACTTACCGACATAACTAGGCAATGTATACACGTACTTACCGTCATAACTAGGCAATGTATACACGTACCTACCGTCATAACTAGGCAATGTATACACGTACTTACCGTCATAACTATAAATGTATACACGTACTTACCGTCATAACTAGGCTATGTATACACGTACTTACCGTCATAACTAGGCAATGTATACACGTACTTACAGTCATAACTAGACACTGTATACACGTACTTACCGTCATAACTAGGCTATGTATACACGTACTTACCGTCATAACTAGGCAATGTATACACGTACTTACCGTCATAACTAGGCAATGTATACACGTACTTACCGTCATAACTAGGCAATGTATACACGTACTTACCGACATAACTAGGCAATGTATACACCTACTTACCGACATAACTAGGTAATGTATACACGTACTTACCGTCATAACTAGGCAATGTATACACCTACTTACCGACATAACTAGGCAATGTATACACGTACTTACCGTCATAACTATGCAATGTATACACGTACTTACCTCATAACTAGGCTAGTAACACGTACTTACCGACATAACTAGGCTATGTATACATGTACTTACCGTCATAACTAGGCAATGTATACACGTACTTGTCATAATAGGCAATGATACACTACTACCGTCATAACAGGCATTATACACGTACTTACCGTCATAACTAGTCTATGTATACACGTACTTACCGTCATAACTAGGCAATGTATACACGTACTTACCGACATAACTAGGCTATGTATACACGTACTTACCGTCATAACTAGGCAATGTATACACGTACTTACCGTCATAACTAGGCTATGTATACACATACTTACGGTCATAACTAGGCAATGTATACACGTACTTACCGTCATAACTAGTCTATGTATACACGTACTTACCGTCATAACTAGACAATGTATACACGTACTTATCGACATAACTAGGCTATGTATACACGTACTTACCGTCATAACTAGGCAATGTATACACGTACTTACCGTCATAACTAGGCAATGTATA
This sequence comes from Archivesica marissinica, assembly GCA_014843695.1. NCBI lineage: Eukaryota > Metazoa > Mollusca > Bivalvia > Venerida > Vesicomyidae > Archivesica > Archivesica marissinica. Next base: position 10,414 of record JABXNX010000293.1, on the reverse strand, counting down.
CACGTACTTACCGTCATAACTAGGCAATGTATACACGTACTTACCGTCATAACTAGGCAATGTATACACGTACTTACCGTCATAACTAGGCAATGTATACACGTACTTACCGACATAACTAGGCAATGTATACACGTACTTACCGTCATAACTAGGCAATGTATACATGTACTTACCGTCATAACTAGGCAATGTATACACGTACTTACCGTCATAACTAGGCAATGTATACACGTACTTACCGTCATAACTATAAACTGTATACACGTACTTACCGTCAAAACTAGGCTATGTATACACGTACTTACCGTCATAACTAGGCAATGTATACACGTACTTACCGTCATAACTAGACACTGTATACACGTACTTACCGTCATAACTAGGCTATGTATACACGTACTTACCGTCATAACTAGGCAATGTATACACGTACTTACCGTCATAACTAGACAATGTATACACGTACTTACCGTCATAACTAGACAATGTATACACGTACTTACCGACATAACTAGGCAATGTATACACCTACTTACCGACATAACTAGGTATTGTATACACGTACTTACCGTCATAACTAGGCAATGTTACACTACTTACCGTCATACTAGGCAATGTATACAGTACTTACCGTCATAACTAGGCAATGTATACACACTGTCATAAGTAGGCAATGCATACACCTACTTACCGTCATAACTAGGCACTGTATACACGTACTTACCGTCATAACTAGGCAATGTATACACGTACTTGTCTTGACTAGGCAATGTATACACGTACTTACCGTCATAAATTGGCTATGTATACCAACACTTATCGACATAACGAGGATATGTATACACACACTTATCGTCATAACTAGGCAATGTATACACACACTTACCGACATAACTAGGCTATGTATACACACACTTATCGACATAACTAGGCAATGTATACACACACTTATCAACATAACTAGGCTATGTATACACACACTTATCGTCATAACTAGGCAATGTATACACACATTATTTATCGACATAACTAGGCAAAGTATACACGTACTTACCGTCATAATTAGGCAATGTATACACGTACCTACCGTCATAACTAGTCTATGTATACACGTACTTACCGTCATAACTAGACAATGTATACACGTACTTATCGACATAACTAGGCTATGTATACACGTACTTACCGTCATAACTAGGCAATGTATACACGTACTTACCGTCATAACTAGACAATGTATACACGTACTTACCGACATAACTAGGCAATGTATACACGTACTTACCGTCATAACTAGGCAATGTATACACGTACTTACTATCACAACTAGGCAATGTATACACGTACTTACCGACATAACTAGGCAATGTATACACCTACTTACCGACATAACTAGGCAATGTATACACGTACTTACCGTCATAACTAGGCAATGTATATACGTACCTACCGTCATAACTAGGCAATGTATACACGTACTTACCGTCATAACTATAAACTGTATACACGTACTTACCGTCAAAACTAGGCTATGTATAAACGTACTTACCGTCATAACTAGGCAATGTATACACGTACTTACAGTCATAACTAGACACTGTATACACGTACTTACCGTCATAACTAGGCTATGTATACACGTACTTACCGTCATAACTAGGCAATGTATACACGTACTTACCGTCATAACTAGACAATGTATACACGTACTTACCGTCATATCTAGACAATATATACACGTACTTACCGACATAACTAGGCAATGTATACACCTACTTACCGACATAACTAGGTATTGTATACACGTACTTACCGTCATAACTAGGCAATGTATACACCTACTTACCGACATAACTAGGTAATGTATACACGTACTTACAGTCATAACTATGCAATGTATACACGTACTTACCATCATAACTAGGCTACGTAAACACGTACTTACCGACATAACTAGGCTATGTATACATGTACTTACCGTCATAACTAGGCAATGTATACACGTACTTGTCATAAGTAGGCAATGCATACACCTACTTACCGTCATAACTAGGCACTGTATACACGTACTTACCGTCATAACTAGGCAATGTATACACGTACTTGTCTTGACCAGGCAATGTATACACGTACTTACCGTCATAAATTGGCTATGTATTCCAACACTTATCGACATAACTAGGATATGTATACACACACTTATCGTCATAACTAGGCAATGTATACACACCCTTACCGACATAACTAGGCTATGTATACACACACTTATCGACATAACTAGGCAATGTGTACACACACTTATCAACATAACTAGGCTATGTATACAAACACTTACCGACATAACTAGGCTATGTATACACACACTTATCGTCATAACTAGGCAATGTATACACACATTTATCGACATAACTAGGCAATGTATACACGTACTTACCGTCATAATTAGGCAATGTATACACGTACTTACCGTCATAACTAGTCTATGTATACACGTACTTACCGTCATAACTAGACAATGTATACACGTACTTATCGACATAACTAGGCTATGTATACACGTACTTACCGTCATAACTAGGCACTGTATACACGTACTTACCGTCATAACTAGGCTATGTATACACATACTTACGGTCATAACTAGGCAATGTATACACGTACTTACCGTCATAACTAGTCTATGTATACACGTACTTACCGTCATAACTAGACAATGTATACACGTACTTATCGACATAACTAGGCTATGTATACACGTACTTACCGTCATAACTAGGCAATGTATACACGTACTTACCGTCATAACTAGACAATGTATACACGTACTTACCGACATAACTAGGCAATGTATACACGTACTTACCGTCATAAATAGGCAATGTATACACGTACTTACTATCACAACTAGGCAATGTATACACGTACTTACCGACATAACTAGGCAATGTATACACCTACTTACCGACATAACTAGGCAATGTATACATGTACTTACCGTCATAACTAGGCAATGTATATACGTACCTACCGTCATAACTAGGCAATGTATACACGTACTTACCGTCATAACTATAAACTGTATACACGTACTTACCGTCAAAACTAGGCTATGTATACACGTACTTACCGTCATAACTAGGCAACGTATACACGTACTTACAGTCATAACTAGACACTGTATACACGTACTTACCGTCATAACTAGGCTATGTATACACGTACTTACCGTCATAACTAGGCAATGTATACACGTACTTACCGTCATAACTAGACAATGTATACACGTACTTACCGTCATAACTAGACAATGTATACACGTACTTACCGACATAACTAGGCAATGTATACACCTACCTACCGACATAACTAGGTATTGTATACACGTACTTACCGTCATAACTAGGCAATGTTTACACCTACTTACCGTCATAACTAGGCAATGTATACATGTACTTACCGTCATAACTAGGCAATGTATACACGTACTTGTCATAAGTAGGCAATGCATACACCTACTTACCGTCATAACTAGGCACTGTATACACGTACTTACCGTCATAACTAGGCAATGTATACACGTACTTGTCTTGACTAGGCAATGTATACACGTACTTACCGTCATAAATTGGCTATGTATACCAACACTTATCGACATAACGAGGATATGTATACACACACTTATCGTCATAACTAGGCAATGTATACATACACTTTCCGACATAACTAGGCTATGTATACACACACTTATCGACATAACTAGGCAATGTATACACACACTTATCAACATAACTAGGCTATGTATACACACACTTATCGTCATAACTAGGCAATGTATACACACATTATTTATCGACATAACTAGGCAAAGTATACACGTACTTACCGTCATAATTAGGCAATGTATACACGTACCTACCGTCATAACTAGTCTATGTATACACGTACTTACCGTCATAACTAGACAATGTATACACGTACTTATCGACATAACTAGGCTATGTATACACGTACTTACCGTCATAACTAGGCAATGTATACACGTACTTACCGTCATAACTAGACAATGTATACACGTACTTACCGACATAACTAGGCAATGTATACACGTACTTACCGTCATAACTAGGCAATGTATACACGTACTTACTATCACAACTAGGCAATGTATACACGTACTTACCGACATAACTAGGCAATGTATACACCTACTTACCGACATAACTAGGCAATGTATACACGTACTTACCGTCATAACTAGGCAATGTATATACGTACCTACCGTCATAACTAGGCAATGTATACACGTACTTACCGTCATAACTATAAACTGTATACACGTACTTACCGTCAAAACTAGGCTATGTATAAACGTACTTACCGTCATAACTAGGCAATGTATACACGTACTTACAGTCATAACTAGACACTGTATACACGTACTTACCGTCATAACTAGGCTATGTATACACGTACTTACCGTCATAACTAGGCAATGTATACACGTACTTACCGTCATAACTAGACAATGTATACACGTACTTACCGTCATATCTAGACAATATATACACGTACTTACCGACATAACTAGGCAATGTATACACCTACTTACCGACATAACTAGGTATTGTATACACGTACTTACCGTCATAACTAGGCAATGTATACACCTACTTACCGACATAACTAGGTAATGTATACACGTACTTACAGTCATAACTATGCAATGTATACACGTACTTACCATCATAACTAGGCTACGTAAACACGTACTTACCGACATAACTAGGCTATGTATACATGTACTTACCGTCATAACTAGGCAATGTATACACGTACTTGTCATAAGTAGGCAATGCATACACCTACTTACCGTCATAACTAGGCACTGTATACACGTACTTACCGTCATAACTAGGCAATGTATACACGTACTTGTCTTGACCAGGCAATGTATACACGTACTTACCGTCATAAATTGGCTATGTATTCCAACACTTATCGACATAACTAGGATATGTATACACACACTTATCGTCATAACTAGGCAATGTATACACACCCTTACCGACATAACTAGGCTATGTATACACACACTTATCGACATAACTAGGCAATGTGTACACACACTTATCAACATAACTAGGCTATGTATACAAACACTTACCGACATAACTAGGCTATGTATACACACACTTATCGTCATAACTAGGCAATGTATACACACATTTATCGACATAACTAGGCAATGTATACACGTACTTACCGTCATAATTAGGCAATGTATACACGTACTTACCGTCATAACTAGTCTATGTATACACGTACTTACCGTCATAACTAGACAATGTATACACGTACTTACCGTCATAACTAGGCAATGTATACACGTACTTACCGTCATAACTAGGCTATGTATACACGTACTTACCGTCATAACTAGACAATGTATACACGTACTTACCGACATAACTAGGCTATGTATACACGTACTTACCGTCATAACTAGGCAATGTATACACGTACTTACCGTCATAACTAGACAATGTATACACGTACTTACCGACATAACTAGGCAATGTATACACGTACTTACCGTCATAACTAGGCAATGTATACACGTACTTACCATCATAACTAGGCAATGTATACACGTACTTACCGACATAACTAGGCAATGTATACACCTACTTACCGACATAACTAGGCAATGTATACATGTACTTACCGTCATAACTAGGCAATGTATATACGTACCTACCGTCATAACTAGGCAATGTATACACGTACTTACCGTCATAACTATAAACTGTATACACGTACTTACCGTCAAAACTAGGCTATGTATACACGTACTTACCGTCATAACTAGGCAACGTATACACGTACTTACAGTCATAACTAGACACTGTATACACGTACTTACCGTCATAACTAGGCTATGTATACACGTACTTACCGTCATAACTAGGCAATGTATACACGTACTTACCGTCATAACTAGACAATGTATACACGTACTTACCGTCATAACTAGACAATGTATACACGTACTTACCGACATAACTAGGCAATGTATACACCTACCTACCGACATAACTAGGTATTGTATACACGTACTTACCGTCATAACTAGGCAATGTTTACACCTACTTACCGTCATAACTAGGCAATGTATACACGTACTTACCGTCATAACTAGGCAATGTATACACGTACTTACCGTCATAACTAGGCTATGTATACACGTACTTACCGTCATAACTAGGCAATGTATACACGAAGCCAAAATATAAACCACGAGGAATAAGTTCAAAAATATAAACCATGAGGAATAAGTCAAAACATAAACCATGAGGAATAGGTCAAAATATAAACCATGAGGAATAAGTCAAAAGATAAACCATGAGGAATAAGTCAAAATATAAACCATGAGGAATAAGTCAAAACATAAACCATGAGGAATAAGTCAAAATATAAAGCATGAGGAATAAGTCAAAATATAAATCATGAGGATTAAGCCAAAACATAAACCATGAGGATTAAGCCAAAACATAAAGCTTGAGGAATAAGTCAAAACATAAACCATGAGGAATAAGTCAAAACATAAACCATGAGGAATAGGTCAAAATATAAACCATGAGGAATAAGTCAAAAGATAAACCATGAGGAATAAGTCAAAATATAAACCATGAGGAATAAGTCAAAATATAAAGCATGAGGAATAAGTCAAAATATAAATCATGAGGATTAAGCCAAAACATAAACCATGAGGATTAAGCCAAAACATAAAGCATGAGGAATAAGTCAAAACATAAACCATGAAGAATAAGTCAAAATATAAACCATGAGGAATAAGTCAAAACATAAATCATGATAAATAAGCCAAAACATAAACCAAGAGGAATAAGCCAAAACATAAAGCAGAGGAATAAGTCAAAATATAAAGCATGAGGAATAAGTCAAAATATAAATCATTAGTATTAATCCAAAACATAAATCATGAAAATAAGCCAAAACATAAACCAAGATGAATAAGCCAAAACATAAACCATGAGGATTAAGCCAAAACATAAACCATGAATTAATCAAAAAAAAGCATGAGGAATAAGCCACATTATAAACCATGAGGAATAAGTCAAAATATAAACAATGAGGAATAAGTCAAAATATAAACCATTAAGTCAAAACATAAACCATGAGGAATAAGCCAAAATATAAACCACGAGGAATAAGTCAAAATATAAACCACGAGGAATAAGTCAAAATATAAAGCATGAGGAATAAGCCACATTATAAACCATGAGGAATAAGTCAAAATATAAACAATGAGGAATAAGTCAAAACATAAACCATGAGGAATAAGTCAAAATATAAACCATGAGGACTAAGCCAAAACATAAACCATGAGGATTAAGTCAAAACATAAACCATGAGGAATAAGCAAAAACATAAACCAAGAGGAATAAGCCAAAACATAAACTATGAGGATTAAGCCAAAACATAAACCATGAGGATTAAGTCAAAACATAAACCATGAGGAACAGGTCAAAATATAAACAATGAGGAATAAGTCAAAAGATAAACCATGAGGAATAAGTCAAAATATAAACCATTAAGTCAAAACATAAAACATGAGGAATAAGTCAAAACATAAACCATGAGGATTAAGTCAAAACATAAACCATGAGGAATAAGCAAAAACATAAACCACGAGGAATAAGCCCAAACATAAAGCATGAGGAATAAGTCAAAACATAAACCATGAGGAATAAGTCAAAACATAAACCATGAGGAATAGGTCAAAATATAAACCATGAGGAATAAGTCAAAATATAAACCATGAGGATTAAGTCAAAATATAAACCATGAGGAATAAGTCAAAACATAAACCATGAGGAATAAGTCAAAACATAAACCATGAGGAATAAGCCAAAACATAAACCATGAGGAATAAGTCAAAATATAAACCATTAAGTCAAAACATAAACCATGAGGAATAAGCCAAAACATAAAGAATGAGGAATAAGTCAAAATATAAAGCATGAGGAATAAGTCAAAATATAAATCATGAGGATTAAGCCAAAACATAAACCATGAGGATTAAGTCAAAACATAAACCATGATAAATAAGCCAAAACATAAACCAAGAGGAATAAGCCAAAACATAAACTATGAGGATTAAGCCAAAACATAAACCATGAGGATTAAGTCAAAACATAAACCATGAGGAATAGGTCAAAATATAAACCATCAGGAATAAGTCAAAAGATAAACCATGAGGAATAAGTCAAAATATAAACCATTAAGTCAAAACATAAACCATGAGGAATAAGCCAAAATATAAACCACGAGGAATAAGTCAAAATATAAACCACGAGGAATAAGTCAAAATATAAAGCATGAGGAATAAGCCAAATTATAAACCATGAGGAATAAGTCAAAATATAAACAATGAGGAATAAGTCAAAACATAAACCATGAGGAATAAGTCAAAATATAAACCATGAGGAATAAGCCAAAACATAAACCATGAGATTAAGTCAAAACATAAACCATGAGGAATAAGCCAAAACATAAACCAAGAGGAATAAGCCAAAACATAAAATATGAGGATAAGCCAAAACATAAACCAGAGGATTAAGTCAAAACATAAACCATGAGGAACAGGTCAAAATATAAACAATGAGGAATAAGTCAAAAATAAACCATGAGGAAAAGCAAAATATAAACCATTAAGTCAAAACATAAAACATGAGGAATAAGACAAAATAAAACAACGAGGAATAAGTCAAAATATAAACCATGAGGAATAAGTCAAAACAAAACCATGAGGAATAAGTCAAAATATAAACCATGAGGATAACCAAAAAAAACCAAAATAAGTCAAAATATAAACCATGAAGAATAAGCCAAAACAAAACCATGAATAATAAGTCAAAATATAAACCATGAGGAATAAGTCAAAATATAAACCATGAGGAATAAGTCAAAACAAAACCAAAAAAACAATATAAAACCATGAAGAATAAGTCAAAATATAAACCATGAGGAATAAGTCAAAATAAAAAACCATGAAGAATAAGTCAAAATATAAACCATGAGGAATAAGTCAAAACATAAACCATGAAGAATAAGTCAAAATATAAACCATGAGGAATAAGTCAAAATATAAACCATGAGGAATAAGTCAAAACATAAACCATGAGGAATAAGCCAAAACATAAACCATGAGGAATAAGTCAAAATATAAACCATGAGGAATAAGTCAAAATATAAACCATGAGGAATAAGTCAAAATATAAACGATGCAGAATAAGTCAAAATATAAACCATGAGGAATAAGTCAAAAACATAAAGAAGAATAAGCCACAAAACCATAAACCATGAAGGAATTAAGCCAAAACATAAACCATGAGGAATAAGCCAAAACATAAACCATGAGGAATTAAGTCAAAATATAAACCATGAGGAATAAGTCAAAACATAAACCATGAGGAATAAGTCAAAATATAAACCATGAGGAATAAGTCAAAATATAAACCATGAGGAATAAGTCAAAATATAAACCATGAGGAATAAGTCAAAATATAAACGATGCAGAATAAGTCAAAATATAAACCATGAGGAATAAGTCAAAATATAAACCATGAGGAATAAGTCAAAATATTAACCATGAGGAATAAGTCAAAATATAAACCATGAGGAATAAGTCAAAACATAAACCATGAAGAATAAGTCAAAATATAAACCATGAGGAATAAGTCAAAAGATAAACCATGAGGAATAAGTCAAAAGATAAACCATGAGGAATAAGTCAAAATATAAATGATGCGGAATAAGTCAAAACATAAACCATGAGGAATAAGCCAAAACATGAGGAATAAGTCAAAACATAAACCATGAAGAATAAGTCAATATATAAACCATGAGGATTAAGTCAAAATATAAACCATGAGGAATAAGTCAAAATATAAACCATGAAGAATAAGTCAAAATATCAACCATGAGGAATAAGTCAAAACATACACTATGAAGAATAAGTCAAACTATAAACCATGAGGAATAAGTCAAAATATAAACCATGAGGAATAAGTCAAAATATAAACCATGAGGAATAAGTCAAAATATAAACCATGAGGATTAAGCTAAAACATAAACCATGAGGAATAAGTCAAAATATAAACCATGAAGAATAAGCCAAAACATAAGAATAAGCCAAAACATAAACCATGAAGAATAAGCCAAAACATAAACCAGGAGGATTAAGCCAAAACATAAAGCTTGAGGAATAAGTCAAAACATAAACCATGAGGAATAAGTCAAAACATAAACCATGAGGAATAGGTCAAAATATAAACCATGAGGAATAAGTCAAAAGATAAACCATGAGGAATAAGTCAAAATATAAACC
>JABXNX010000292.1:0-18738 GCA_014843695.1 Archivesica marissinica | reverse complement strand
AGACAGGACGGATCCATTCTGTCACGACCATAACCACACAGACAGGACGGATCCATTCTGTCACGACCATAACCACACAGGCAGGACGGATCCATTCTGTTACGAACATAACCACACAGACAGGACGGATCCATTCTGTTACGACCATAACCACACAGACAGGACGGATCCATTCTGTCACGACCATAACCACTCTGTTACGACCATGATCACACAAACGGGACGGATTCATTCTGTTACGACCATAACCACACAGGCAGGCAGGACGGATCCATTCTGTTATGACCATAGCCACACAGACAGGACGGATACATTCTGTCACGACCATCCATAACCACTCTGTTACGACCATAATCACACAAACAGGACGGATCCATTCTGTCACGACCATAACCACACAGACAGGACGGATCCATTCTGTCACGACCATAACCACACAGGCAGGACGGATCCATTATGTTACGACCATAACCACACGGACAGGATGGGTCCATTATGTTACGAACATAACCACACAGACAGGACGGATCCATTCTGTTACGACCATAACCACACAGACAGGACGGATCCATTCTGTCACGACCATAACCACTCTGTCACGACCATGATCACACAAACAGGACGGATTCATTCTATTACGACCATAACCACACAGACAGGACGGATCCATTATGTCACGACCATAACCACTCTGTTACGACCATGATCACACAAACGGGACGGATTAATTCTGTTACGACCATAACCACACAGGCAGGCAGGACGGATCCATTCTGTCACGACCATAACCACTCTGTTACGACCATGATCACACAAACGGGACGGATTCATTCTGTTACGACCATAACCACACAGGCAGACAGGACGGATACATTCTGTCACGACCATAACCACTCTGTTACGACCATAATCACACAAACAGGACGGATCCATTCTGTCACGACCATAACCACACAGACAGGACGGATCCATTCTGTCACGACCATAACCACACTGGCAGGACGAATCCATTCTGTTACGACCATAATCACACGGACAGGACGGGTCCATTCTGTTACGAACATAACCACACAGACAGGACGGATCCATCTGTTACGACCATAACCACACAGACAGGACGGATCCATTCTGTCACGACCATAACCACTCTGTTACGACCATAATCACACAAACAGGACGGATTCATTCTGTTAGGACCATAACAACACAGACAGGACGGATCCATTCTGTTACGACCATAACCACACAGGCCGGGCGGATCCATTCTGTTACGACCATAACCACACAAATATGACGGATCCATTCTGTTACGACCATAACCACACAAACAGGACGGATCCATTCTGTAACGACCGTAACCACACAAACAGGACGGATCCATTCTGTCACGACCATAACCACTATGTTACGACCATAACCACACACGCAGGACGGATCCATTCTGTCACGACCATAACCACTATGTTACGTCCATAACCACACAGACAGGACGGATCCATTCTGCCAGGTCCATAACCATTCTGTCACGACCATTACAACACAGGTAGGATGGACCCACGCTGTTACGACCATAACCAATCTGTTACGACCATAACCACACACGCAGGACGGATCCATTCTGTGACGACCATAACCACTATGTTACGTCCATAACCACACAGGCAGGACGGATCCATTCTGTCACGACCATAACCACACAGGCAGAACTGATCCATTCTGTAACGACCATAACCACACAGGCCGGGCGGATCCATTCTGTTACGACCATAACCACAAAAATATGACGGATACATTCTGTTACGACCATAACCACACAAACAGGACGGATCCATTCTGTAACGACCGTAACCACACAAACAGGACGGATCGATTCTGTCACGACCATAACCACTATGTTACGACCATAACAACACAGACAGGACGGATCCATTCTGCCAGGACCATAACCATTCTGTTACGACCATAACAACACAGGCAGGACGGATCCATTCTGTCACGAACATAACCAATCTGTTACGACCATAACCACACATGCAGGACGGATCCATTCTGTGACGACCATAACCAATCTGTTACGTCCATAACCACACAGACAGGACGGATGCATTATGTCAGGACCATAACCATTCTGTCACGACCATTACCAAACAGGTAGGATCCACCCACGCTGTTGCGACCATAACCACTCACTTACGTCCATAACCACACAGACAGGACGGATCCATTCTGTTACGACCATAACCACACAGGCAGGACGGATCCATTATGCCACAACCATAACCAATCTGTTACGATCATAGCCACACAAGCAGGACGAATCCATTCTGTTACGACCATAACCACACAGACAGGACGGATCCATTCTGTCACAACTATAACCACACATGCAGGACGGATCCATTCTGTCACGACCATAACCACACAGGCAGGACAGATCCATTATGTCACTACCATAACCACACAGACAGGACGGCTCCATTCTGTCACGACCATAACCACACATGCAGGACGGATCCATCCTGTCACTACGATAACCACACTTTTACGACCATAACCACCCTTTTACGACCAAAACCACATAGACAGGACGGATCCATTCTGTCACTACCATAACCACTCTGTTACGACAATAACCACACAGACAGGACGGATCCATTCTGTTATAACCAAAATCACTCTGTTACGACCATAAGCACACAGACAGGACGGATCCATTCTGTCACTACCATAACCACTCTGTTACGACCATTACCACACAGACAGGACGGATCCATTCTGTTACAACCATAACCACGGGGTTTCTGTTACGACCATAACAACACATACAGGACGGATCTATTCTGTCACTACCATAACCACACAGACAGGACGGATCCATTCTGTCACTACCATAACCCGGGGGTTTCTGTTACTACCATAACCACAAAGGCAGGACGGATCCATTCTGTTACTACCATAACCACACAGGCAGGACGGATCCATTCTGTCACTACCATAACCACTCTGTCTCTACAATAACCACACAGACAGGACGGATCCATTCTGTCACTACCATAACCACACTTTTGCGAACATAACCACACAGACAGGACTGATCCATTCCGTTACAACCATAACCACTCTGTTACGACCATAACCACACAGACAGCACGGGTCTATTCTGTCACTACCATAACCATTATGTCACTACTATAACCACACAGACAGAATGGATCCATTCTGTTACGACCATAACCACACAGAGAGGGCGGATCCATCTGTTACGACCATAACCACTCTGTTAAGACCATATTCACACAAACAGGACGGATTCATTCTGTTACGACCAAAACAACACAGACAGGACGGATCCATTCTGTTACGACCATAACCACACAGACAGGACGGATCCATTCTGTCAGGACCATAACCACTCTGTTACGACCATAACAACACAGACAGGACGGATCCATTCTGTTACGACCATAACCACACAGGCAGGACGGATCCATTCTGTCACGACCATAACCACACAGGCAGGACTGATCCATTATGTCACTAACATAACCACTCTGTCACTACCATAACCACACAGGCAGGACGGATCCATTCTGTCACGACCATAACCACACAGGCAGGACGGATCCATTCTGTCACGACCATAACCACACAGGCAGGACGGATCCATTCTGTCACTACCATAACCACTTGTTTGTACAGGCAGGACTGATCTATTCTGTCACTACCATAACCACACAGACAGGTCGGATCCATTCTGTCATTTCTCTGTTACGACCATAACCACACAGACAGGACGGATCCATTCTGTCACGACCATAACCACACAGGCAGGACGGATCCATTCTGTTGCGAGCATAACCACGGGGGGTCTGTTATGTTACCATAAACACACTGACAGGACGGATCCATTCTGTCACTACAATAACCATTCTGTTACTACCATAGCCATTAAGGCAGGACGGATCCATTTTGTTACGGCCATAACCAAGGGGGGTTTCTGTTACGAGCATAACCACACATGCAGGAGGGATCCATTATGTCACTACCATAACCACACAGACAGGACGGATCCATTCTGTCACTACCATAACCACCGGGGTGGTTTCTGTTACGACCATAACCACACAGACAGGACGGATCCATTCTTTTACTACCATAAACACTTTGTTACGACCATAACTACACATGGGGTTTTTGTTTTGACAGGATGGATCCATTCTGTTACTACCATAACCACACTGTCTCTACTATAATCACACTTTTGCGACCATAAACACACAGACAGGACTGGTCCATTCCGTTACAACCATAACCACTCTGTTACGACCCTAACCACACAGACAGGACGGATCCATCTGTCACGACCATAACCACTCTGTTACGACCAAAATCACACAAACAGGACGGATTCATTCTGTTACGACCATAACAACACAGACAGGACGGATCCATTCTGTTATGACCATAACCACACAGACAGGACGGATCCATTCTGTCAGGACCATAACCACTCTGTTACGACCATAACAACACAGACAGGACGGATCCATTCTGTTACGACCATAACCACACAGACAGGACGGATCCATTCTGTCACGACCATAACCACACGGGCAGGACTGATCCATTATGTAACGACCATAACCACACAGGCAGGAGGGACCCACTCTGTTACGACCATAACCACACAAATATGACGGATCCATTCTGTAACGACGGTAACCACACAAACAGGACGGATCCATTCTGTCACGACCATAACCACTCTGTTACGACCATAACCACACAGGCAGGACTGATCCATTCTGTTACTAACACAACAACTCTGTTACGACCATAGCAACACAGGCAGGACGGATCCATTCTGTCACTACCATAACCACTATGTCACTAGCACGACCACACAGACAGGACGGATCCATTCTGTTACAACCATAACCACTCTGTTACGACCATAACCACAAAGACAGGACGGATCCATTCTGGTACAACCATAACCACTCTGTTACGACCATAACCACACAGACAGGACGGATCCATTCTGTCATTACCATAACCACTCTGTTACGACCATAACCACACAGACAGGACGGATCCATTATGTCACTACCATAACCACTCTGTTACGACCATAACCACACATACAGGACGGGTCTATTATGTCACTACCATAACCACACAGACAGGACGGATCCATTCTGTCACGACCATAACCACACAGACAGGACGGATCCATTGTGTCACGAACATAACCAAACAGGCAGGACGGATTCATTATGTCACTACCATAACCACTCTGTCTCTACTATAACCACACACACAGGACGGATCCATTCTGTCACTACCATAATCACACAGGCAGGACGGATCCATTATGTCACTACCATAACCACACAGATAGGACGGATCCATTCTGTCATGACAATAACCAATCTGCTACGACCATAACCACACAGGCAGGACGGATCCATTCTGTTGCGAGCATAACCACTCTGTTACGACCATAACCACACAGACAGTACGGATCCATTATATCACGACCATAACCAATCTGTTACGACCAAAACCACACAGGCAGGAAGGATCCATTCTGTTGCGAGCATAACCTCTATGTTACAACCATAACCACACAGACATGACGGATCCATTCTGTCACGACCATAAACACTCTGTTACGAACATAACCACTCAGACAGGACGGACCCATTATGTCACTACCATAACCACACAGACAGGACGGATCCATTCTGTCACAACTATAACCACACATGCAGGACGGATCCATTCTGTCACGACCATAACCACACAGGCAGGACAGATCCATTATGTCACTACCATAACCACACATACAGGACGGCTCCATTCTGTCACGACCATAACCACACATGCAGGACGGATCCATTATGTCACTACCATAACCACACAGACAGGACGGCTCCATTCTGTCACGACCATAACCACACATGCAGGACGGATCCATCCTGTCACTACGATAACCACACTTTTACGACCATAACCACCCTTTTACGACCAAAACCACATAGACAGGACGGATCCATTCTGTCACTACCATAACCACTCTGTTACGACAATAACCACACAGACAGGACGGATCCATTCTGTTATAACCAAAATCACTCTGTTACGACCATAAGCACACAGACAGGACGGATCCATTCTGTCACTACCATAACCACTCTGTTACGACCATTACCACACAGACAGGACGGATCCATTCTGTTACAACCATAACCACTCTGATACGACCATAACAACACATACAGGACGGATCTATTCTGTCACTACCATAACCACACAGACAGGACGGATCCATTCTGTCACTAACATAGCCCTTCTGTTACGACCCTAACCACAAAGGCAGGCCGGATCCATTCTGTTACGGCCATAACCACACAGGCAGGACGGATCCATTCTGTCACTACCATAACCACTCTGTCTCTACAATAACCACACAGACAGGACGGATCCATTCTGTCACTACCATAACCACACTTTTGCGAACATAACCACACAGACAGGACTGATCCATTCCGTTACAACCATAACCACTCTGTTACGACCATAACCACACAGACAGCACGGGTCTATTCTGTCACTACCATAACCATTATGTCACTACTATAACCACACAGACAGAATGGATCCATTCTGTTACGACCATAACCACACAGAGAGGACGGATCCATCTGTTACGACCATAACCACTCTGTTGAGACCATATTCACACAAACAGGACGGATTCATTCTGTTACGACCAAAACAACACAGACAGGACGGATCCATTCTGCTATGACCATAACCACACATACAGGACGGATCCATTCTGTCAGGACCATAACCACTATGTTACGACCATAATCACACAAACAGGACGGATTCATTCTGTTACGACCATAACCACACAGGCAGGACTGATCCATTCTGTCATGACCATAACCACACAGGCAGGACGGATCCATTCTGCAACGACCATAACCATACAGGCCGGGCGGATCCATTCTGTCACGACCATAACCACACAGGCAGGACGGATCCATTATGTCACTACCATAACCACACAGGCAGGACGGATCCATTCTGTCACGACCATAACCACACAGGCAGGACTGATCCACTCTGTAACGACCATAACAACACAGGCCGGGCGGATCCATTCTGTCACGATCATAACCACACAGGCAGGACGGATCCATTCTGTTGCGAGCATAACCACTCTGTTACGACCATAACCACACAGACAGGACGGATCCATTCTGTCACGACAATAACCACTCTGTTACGACCATAGCCATTAAGGCAGGACGGATCCATTTTGTCACGACCATAACCAATCTGTTACGACCATAACCACACATGCAGGACGGATCCATTATGTCACTACCATAACCACACAGACAGGACGGATCCATCCTGTCACTACCATAACCACCCTGTTACGACCATAACCACACAGACAGGACGGACCCATTCTTTCACTACCATAACCACTCTGTTACGACCATAACTACACAGACAGGATGGATCCATTCTGTTACAACCATAACCACTCTGTTACGACCATAACCACACAGACACGACGGATCCATACTGTTACAACCATAGCCACTCTGTTACGACCATAACAACACATACAGGACGGATCTATTCTGTCACTACCATAACCACACAGACAGGACGGATCCATTCTGTCACTACCATAACCACTCTGTCTCTACTATAACCACACAGACAGGACGGATCCATTCTGTCACTACCATAACCACACTTTTGCGACCATAACCACACAGACAGGACGGATCCATTCTGTCACGACCATAACCACACAGACAGGACGGATCCATTATGTTACGACCATAACCACACATACAGGACGGGTCTATTCTGTCACTACCATAACCATTATGTCACTACCATAACCACACAGACAGAACGGATCCATTCTGTTACGACCATAACCACACAGACAGGACGGATCCATCTGTCACGACCATAACCACTCTGTTACGACCATAATCACACAAACAGGACGGATTCATTCTGTTAGGACCATAACAACACAGACAGGACGGATCCATTCTGTTACGACCATAACCACACAGACAGGACGAATCCATTCTGTCAGGACCATAACCACTCTGTTACGACCATAACAACACAGACAGGACGGATCCATTATGTTACGACCATAACCACACAGACAGGACGGATCCATTCTGTCACGACCATAACCACTCTGTTACGACCATGACCTTACTGGCAGGACTGATCCATTATGTCACTAACATAACCACTCTGTCACTACCATAACCACACAGACAGGACGGATCCATTCTGTCACGACCATAACCACACAGGCAGGACGGATCCATACTGTCACGACCATAACCACACAGGCGGGGCGGATCCATTCTGTCACTACCATAACCACACAGACAGGACGGATCCATCCTGTCACTACCATAACCACTCTGTTACGACCATAGCCACACAGAAAGGACGCATCCATTCTGTCACTACAACAACCACTCTGTTACGACCATCACAACACAGGCAGGACGGATCTATTCTGTCACTACCATAACCACACAGACAGGTCGGATCCATTCTGTCATTACATAACCACTCTGTTACGACCATAACCACACAAACAGGAAGGATCCATTCTGTCTCGACCATAACCACACAGGCAGGACGGATCCATTCTGTCACGACCATAACCACACAGGCAGGACGGATCTATTGTGTCACTACCATAAACACACAGACAGGACGGATCCATGCTGTCACTACCATAACCATTCTGTCACTACCATAACCACACAGACAGGACCGATCCATTCTGTCACTACCATAACCATTCTGTCACTACCATAACCACAAAGGCAGGACGGATCCATTATGTTACGGCCATCACCACACAGGCAGGACGGATCCATTCTGCTACGACCATAACCACACAGGCAGGACGGATCCATTCTCTCACTACCATAACCACACAGACAGGACGGCTCCATTCTGTCACTACCATAACCACACAGACAGGACGGATCCATTCTGTTACAACCATGACCACTCTGTTACGACCATAACCACAAAGACAGGACGGATCCATTCTGTTACAACCATAACCATTCTGTTACGACCATAACAACTCATACAGGACGGATCTTTTCTGTCACTACCATAACCACACAGACAGGACGGATCCATTCTGTTACTACAATAACCATAATGTCTCTACTATAACCACACAGACAGGACGGATCCATTATGTCACTACCATAACCATTCTATCACTACCATAACCACACTTTTGCGACCATAAACACACAGACAGGACTGATCCATTCCGTTACAACCATAACCACTCTGTTACGACCATAACCACACAGACAGGACGGATCCATCTGTCACGAACATAACCACTCTGTTACGACCATAATCACACAAACAGGACGGATTCATTATGTTACGACCATAACAACACAGACAGGACGGATCCATTCTGTTACGACCATAACCACACAGACAGGACGGATCCATTCTGTCAGGACCATAACCACTCTGTTACGACCATAACAACACAGACAGGGCGGATCCATTCTGTTACGACCATAACCACACAGACAGGACGGATCCATTCTGTCACGACCATAACCACACGGGCAGGACTGATCCATTCTGTAACGACCATAACCACACAGGCAGGATGGACCCACTCTGTTACGACCATAACCACACAAATATGACGGATTCATTCTGTAACGACCGTAACCACACAGACAGGACGGATCCATTCTATCACTACAATAACCACACTTTTGCGACCATAAACACACAGACAGGACTGATCCATTCCGTTACAACCATAACCACTCTGTTACGACCATAACCACACAGACAGGACGGATTCATTCTGTTACGACCATAACAACACAGACAGGACGGATCCATTCTGTTACGACCATAACCACACAGACAGGACGGATCCACCCTGTCACTACCATAACCACTCTGTTTCGACCATAGCCACACAGAAAGGACGGATCCATTCTGGCACTACAATAACCACTCTGTTACGACCATAACAACACAGGCAGGACGGATCTATTCTGTCACTACCATAACCACACAGACAGGACGGATCCATTCTGTCACTACCATAACCACTCTGTTACGACCATAACCACACAGACAGGACGGATCCATTCTGTCACGACCATAACCACACAGGCAGGACAGATCCATTCTGTCGCGACCATAACCACACAGGCAGGACGTATCTTTTCTGTCACTACCATAACCACACAGACAGGACGGATCCATTATGTCACTACCATAACCATTCTATCACTACCATAACCACAAAGGCAGGACGGATCCATTCTGTTACGGCCATCACCACACAGGCAGGACGGATCCATTCTGCTACGACCATAACCACACAGGCACGACGGATCCATTCTGTCACTACCACAACCACACAGACAGGACGGCTCCATTCTGTCACTACCATAACCACACAGGCAGGACGGATCTATACTGTTACGAACATAACCACACAAACAGGACGGATCCATCCTGTCACTACCATAACCACACAGGCAGGACGATCCCATTCTGTCACAACCATAACCACACAGACATGACGGATCCATTCTGTTACAACCATAACCACACAGGCAGGACGGATCCATCATGTCACTACCATAACCACACAGACAGGACCGATCCATTCTGTCACGTCCAGAACCACTATGTTACGACCATGACCACACAGGCAGGACTGGTTCATTCTGTCACTACCATAACCACACAGGCAGGACGGATCCATCCTGTCACTACAATAACCACACAGGCAGGACCTATCCATTCTGTCACGACCAGAACCACTATGTTACGACCATAACCACACAGACAGGACGGATCCATTCTGTTAAAACCATAACCACACAGGTAGGACGGATCCATTCTTTCACGACCATAACCAATCTGTTACGACCATAGCCACACAGACAGGACGGATCCATTTTGACACGACCATATCCACTCTGTTACGACCATACCCTGACAAGCAGGACGGATCCATTATGTTACGACCATAACCACACAGACAGTACAAATCCATTCTGTCACGACCATAACCACACAGACAGGACGGATCCATTCTGTCACGACCATAACTACACAGGCAGGACGGATCCATTATGTCACTACCATAACCACACAGACAGGACGGATCCATTCTGTCACGACCATAACCACACAGGCAGGACGGATCCATTCTGTCACGACCATAACCACACAGCCAGGACGGATCCATTATGTCACTACTATAACCACACAGACAGGACGGATCCATTCTGTCACTACCATAACCACACAGAAAGGACGGATTCATTCTGTCACTACCATTACCATTCTGTTACGACCATAACCACACAGACAGGACGGATCAATTTTGTTACAACCATAACCACTCTGTTACGACCATAACCACACAGATAGGACGGATCCAATCTGTCACTACCATTACCACTCTGTTACGACCATAGCAACACAGGCAGGACGGATCTATTCTGTCTCTACGATAACCACTATGTCACTACCATAACCACACAGACAGGACGGATTCATTCTGTCACTACCATAACCACTCTGTCACTACCATACCCACACAGACAGAACGGATCCATTCTATCACTACCATAACCACTCTGTTACGACCATAACCACACAGACAGGACAGATCCATTCTGTTACAACCATAACCACTCTGTTACAACCATAACCGCACAGACAGTACGGATTCATTCTGTCACGACCATAACCACACAGTCAGGGCGGATCCATTCTGTCACTACTATAACCACACAGACAGGACGGATCCATCCTGTCACTACCATAACCACTCTGTTACGACCATAGCCACACAGACAGGACGGATCCATTCTGTCACTACAATAACCTCTCTGTTACGACCATAACAACACAGGCAGGACGGATCTATTCTCTCACTACCATAACCAGACAGACAGGACGGATCCATTATGTCACTACCATAACCACTCTGTTACGACCATAGCCACACAAACAGGACGGATCCATTCTGCCACTACTATAACCATTCTGTCACTACCATAACCACACAGACAGGACGGATCCATTCTGTCACTACCATAACCATTATGTCACTACCATAACCACAAAGGCGGGACGGATCCATTCTGTTAAGGCCATCACCACACCGGGAGGACGGATCCATTCTGCTACGACCATAACCACACAGACAGGACGGATCCATTCTGTCACTACCATAACCACACAGACAGGACGGCTCCATTCTGTCACTACCATAACCACACAGGCAGGACGGATCCATTCTGTCACTACCATAACCACACAGACAGGACGGCTCCATTCTGACACTACCATAACCACACAGGCAGGGCGGATCCATTCTGTCACTACCATAACCATTCTGTCACTACCATAACCACAAAGGCAGGACGGACCCATTATGTTACGGCCATCACCACACAGGCAGGACGGATCTATTATGTCACTACCATAACCACTCTGTTACGACCATAACAACACAGGCAGGACGGATCTATTCTCTCACTACCATAACCAGACAGACAGGACGGATCCATTATGTCACTACCATAACCACTCTGTTACGACCATAGCCACACAAACAGGACGGATCCATTCTGCCACTACTATAACCATTCTGTCACTACCATAACCACACAGACAGGACGGATCCATTCTGTCACTACCATAACCATTATGTCACTACCATAACCACAAAGGCGGGACGGATCCATTCTGTTAAGGCCATCACCACACCGGGAGGACGGATCCATTCTGCTACGACCATAACCACACAGACAGGACGGATCCATTCTGTCACTACCATAACCACACAGACAGGACGGCTCCATTCTGTCACTACCATAACCACACAGGCAGGACGGATCCATTCTGTCACTACCATAACCACACAGACAGGACGGCTCCATTCTGACACTACCATAACCACACAGGCAGGGCGGATCCATTCTGTCACTACCATAACCATTCTGTCACTACCATAACCACAAAGGCAGGACGGACCCATTATGTTACGGCCATCACCACACAGGCAGGACGGATCTATTATGTCACTACCATAACCACACAGACAGGTCGGATCAATTCTGTCACTACCATAACCACTCTGTTACGACCATAACCACACAGACAGGACGGATCCATTCTGCCACGACCATAACCACACAGGCAGGGCGGATCTATTCTGTCACTACCATAACCACACAGACAGGACGGATCCACCCTGTCACTACCATAACCACTCTGTTTCGACCATAGCCACACAGAAAGGACGGATCCATTCTGGCACTACAATAACCACTCTGTTACGACCATAACAACACAGGCAGGACGGATCTATTCTGTCACTACCATAACCACACAGACAGGACGGATCCATTCTGTCACTACCATAACCACTCTGTTACGACCATAACCACACAGGGGGTTTTGTGCATAACCACACAGGCAGGACAGATCCATTCTGTCGCGACCATAACCACACAGGCAGGACGTATCTTTTCTGTCACTACCATAACCACACAGACAGAACGGATCCATTCTGTCACTACCATAACCATTCTATCACTACCATAACCACAAAGGCAGGACGGATCCATTCTGTTACGGCCATCACCACACAGGCAGGACGGATCCATTCTGCTACGACCATAACCACACAGGCACGACGGATCCATTCTGTCACTACCACAACCACACAGACAGGATGGCTCCATTCTGTCACTACCATAACCACACAGGCAGGACGGATCTATACTGTTACGAACATAACCACACAAACAGGACGGATCCATCCTGTCACTACCATAACCACACAGGCAGGACGATCCCATTCTGTCACAACCATAACCACACAGACATGACGGATCCATTCTGTTACAACCATAACCACACAGGCAGGACGGATCCATCCTGTCACTACCATAACCACACAGACAGGACCGATCCATTCTGTCACGTCCAGAACCACTATGTTACGACCATGACCACACAGGCAGGACTGGTTCATTCTGTCACTACCATAACCACACAGGCAGGACGGATCCATCCTGTCACTACAATAACCACACGGGCAGGACCTATCCATTCTGTCACGACCAGAACCACTATGTTACGACCATAACCACACAGACAGGACGGATCCATTCTGTTAAAACCATAACCACACAGGTAGGACGGATCCATTCTTTCACGACCATAACCAATCTGTTACGACCATAGCCACACAGACAGGACGGATCCATTTTGACACGACCATATCCACTCTGTTACGACCATACCCTGACAAGCAGGACGGATCCATTATGTTACGACCATAACCACACAGACAGGACAAATCCATTCTGTCACGACCATAACCACTCTGTTACTACTATACCCATACAAGCAGGACGGATCCATTATGTTACGACCATAACCACACAGAGAGGACGGATCCATTATGTCACTACCATAACCACACAGACAGGACGGATCCATTCTGTCACGACCATAACCACACAGACAGGACGGATCCATTCTGTCACGACCATAACTACACAGGCAGGACGGATCCATTATGTCACTACCATAACCACACAGACAGGACGGATCCATTCTGTCACGACCATAACCACACAGGCAGGACGGATCCATTCTGTCACGACCATAACCACACAGGCAGGACGGATCCATTATGTCACTACTATAACCACACAGACAGGACGGATCCATTCTGTCACTACCATAACCACACAGAAAGGACGGATTCATTCTGTCACTACCATTACCATTCTGTTACGACCATAACCACACAGACAGGACGGATCCATTTTGTTACAACCATAACCACTCTGTTACGACCATAACCACACAGATAGGACGGATCCAATCTGTCACTACCATTACCACTCTGTTACGACCATAGCAACACAGGCAGGACGGATCTATTCTGTCTCTACGATAACCACTATGTCACTACCATAACCACACAGACAGGACGGATTCATTCTGTCACTACCATAACCACTCTGTCACTACCATACCCACACAGACAGAACGGATCCATTCTATCACTACCATAACCACTCTGTTACGACCATAACCACACAGACAGGACAGATCCATTCTGTTACAACCATAACCACTCTGTTACAACCATAACCGCACAGACAGTACGGATTCATTCTGTCACGACCATAACCACACAGTCAGGGCGGATCCATTCTGTCACTACTATAACCACACAGACAGGACGGATCCATCCTGTCACTACCATAACCACTCTGTTTCGACAATAGCCACACAGAAAGGACGGATCCATTCTGTCACTACAATAACCTCTCTGTTACGACCATAACAACACAGGCAGGACGGATCTATTCTGTCACTACCATAACCACACAGACAGGACGGATCCATTCTGTCACTACCATAACCACTCTGTTACGACCAGTAGCCACACAACAGGACCGAGCCATTCTGCCCTACTATAACCATTTCTGTCAATCCAAACCACACAGACAGGCGGATGCCATTACTGTCACTTACCATTAACTTATGTCACTACCAGAAAAAAAAAGGCGGGAACGGATCCATTCTGTTAAAGGCCATCACCACACTCGGCGAGGACGATATCCATTCTGCTACGACCATAACCACACAGACAGGACGGATCCATTCTGTCACTACCATAACCACACAGACAGGACGGCTCCATTCTGTCACTACCATAACCACACAGGCAGGACGGATCCATTCTGTCACTACCATAACCACACAGACAGGACGGCTCCATTCTGACACTACCATAACCACACAGGCAGGGCGGATCCATTCTGTCACTACCATAACCATTCTGTCACTACCATAACCACAAAGGCAGGACGGACCCATTATGTTACGGCCATCACCACACAGGCAGGACGGATCTATTATGTCACTACCATAACCACACAGACAGGTCGGATCAATTCTGTCACTACCATAACCACTCTGTTACGACCATAACGATCCACCCTGTCACTACCATAACCACTCTGTTTCGACCATAGCCACACAGAAAGGACGGATCCATTCTGGCACTACAATAACCACTCTGTTACGACCATAACAACACAGGCAGGACGGATCTATTCTGTCACTACCATAACCACACAGACAGGACGGATCCATTCTGTCACTACCATAACCACTCTGTTACGACCATAACCACACAGGCAGGACAGATCCATTCTGTCGCGACCATAACCACACAGGCAGGACGTATCTTTTCTGTCACTACCATAACCACACAGACAGAACGGATCCATTCTGTCACTACCATAACCATTCTATCACTAACATAACCACAAAGGCAGGACGGATCCATTCTGTTACGGCCATCACCACACAGGCAGGACGGATCCATTCTGCTACGACCATAACCACACAGGCACGACGGATCCATTCTGTCACTACCACAACACACAGACAGGATGGCTCCATTCTGTCACTACCATAACCACACAGGCAGGACGGATCTATACTGTTACGAACATAACCACACAAACAGGACGGATCCATCCTGTCACTACCATAACCACACAGGCAGGACGATCCCATTCTGTCACAACCATAACCACACAGACATGACGGATCCATTCTGTTACAACCATAACCACACAGGCAGGACGGATCCATCCTGTCACTACCATAACCACACAGACAGGACCGATCCATTCTGTCACGTCCAGAACCACTATGTTACGACCATGACCACACAGGCAGGACTGGTTCATTCTGTCACTACCATAACCACACAGGCAGGACGGATCCATCCTGTCACTACAATAACCACACGGGCAGGACCTATCCATTCTGTCACGACCAGAACCACTATGTTACGACCATAACCACACAGACAGGACGGATCCATTCTGTTAAAACCATAACCACACAGGTAGGACGGATCCATTCTTTCACGACCATAACCAATCTGTTACGACCATAGCCACACAGACAGGACGGATCCATTTTGACACGACCATATCCACTCTGTTACGACCATACCCTGACAAGCAGGACGGATCCATTATGTTACGACCATAACCACACAGACAGGACAAATCCATTCTGTCACGACCATAACCACTCTGTTACTACTATACCCATACAAGCAGGACGGATCCATTATGTTACGACCATAACCACACAGAGAGGACGGATCCATTATGTCACTACCATAACCACACAGACAGGACGGATCCATTCTGTCACGACCATAACCACACAGACAGGACGGATCCATTCTGTCACGACCATAACTACACAGGCAGGACGGATCCATTATGTCACTACCATAACCACACAGACAGGACGGATCCATTCTGTCACGACCATAACCACACAGGCAGGACGGATCCATTCTGTCACGACCATAACCACACAGGCAGGACGGATCCATTATGTCACTACTATAACCACACAGACAGGACGGATCCATTCTGTCACTACCATAACCACACAGAAAGGACGGATTCATTATGTCACTACCATTACCATTCTGTTACGACCATAACCTCACAGACAGGACGGATCCATTTTGATACAACCATAACCACTCTGTTACGACCATAACCACACAGATAGGACGGATCCAATCTGTCACTACCATTACCACTCTGTTACGACCATAGCAACACAGGCAGGACGGATCTATTCTGTCTCTACGATAACCACTATGTCACTACCATAACCACACAGACAGGACGGATTCATTCTGTCACTACCATACCCACACAGACAGAACGGATCCATTCTATCACTACCATAACCACTCTGTTACGACCATAACCACACAGACAGGACAGATCCATTCTGTTACAACCATAACCACTCTGTTACAACCATAACCGCACAGACAGTACGGATTCATTCTGTCACGACCATAACCACACAGTCAGGGCGGATCCATTCTGTCACTACTATAACCACACAGACAGGACGGATCCATCCTGTCACTACCATAACCACTCTGTTACGACCATAGCCACACAGACAGGACGGATCCATTCTGTCACTACAATAACCTCTCTGTTACGACCATAACAACACAGGCAGGACGGATCTATTCTCTCACTACCATAACCAGACAGACAGGACGGATCCATTATGTCACTACCATAACCACTCTGTTACGACCATAGCCACACAGACAGGACGGATCCATTCTGTCACTACTATAACCATTCTGTCACTACCATAACCACACAGACAGGACGGATCCATTCTGTCACTACCATAACCATTATGTCACTACCATAACCACAAAGGCGGGACGGATCCATTCTGTTAAGGCCATCACCACACCGGCAGGACGGATCCATTCTGCTACGACCATAACCACACAGACAGGACGGATCCATTCTGTCACTACCATAACCACACAGACAGGACGGCTCCATTCTGTCACTACCATAACCACACAGGCAGGACGGATCCATTCTGTCACTACCATAACCACACAGACAGGACGGCTCCATTCTGACACTACCATAACCACACAGGCAGGGCGGATCCATTCTGTCACTACCATAACCATTCTGTCACTACCATAACCACAAAGGCAGGACGGACCCA